>CALYDF020001499.1:0-49955 GCA_944474145.2 Dicrocoelium dendriticum
CCCGCCTATATTTGTTTTGCTTCCACTGTACGAAACTGATGGCATATTTTTTCTTGTGCACTTAATGACAAAATAATTGCTGCCCAACAACAAGTCATCGCCTTCTGAAATAGCGGATTAGATTTATGGCCTACGACGCAATAGCCAAAATTGAATTGAAGGTATTTGTTTAGATAATACTAAGGGCTATTTTTCGTGTATACACATCGAAGAATTTCTGCGCATCAAGCAATGCCTTGTAGCTGGCCATTTACCTCCATTTATCAAACATGGTGCAAAATCTTTGAGGGTGATCTGATACATTCGTTTTATTTGATTATAATTCGTAAATGTATATCCATGTTACACTGTTACCCAACCATAGATAATATTATGACATGAATCGGAAAATGGTTATGTATAATATTCACCGAAATATGACTTTATATACTGCACAGATCGAAAACAAATCTGGCCTGTGATTTTGCAGTTTTGCCCTGTGGTTATGTGTACTTAGCACAATTTGGCTGAAAGTTGTTAAGACAGTTAAAAAAGTATATTATTTTTCCGGCATCTTCCAGTCATATAGTATATTCGTATTTCATCGCTTTTGTAGAACAATTTTCGGCTTTTTAAATCCTTAATTACAATTTATTAATACATCACGGTTTGTGAATCCATGCCTCTCAGGTCAATATCTGACCGCTTGACTGCAGCTCAAGTTTAATGCGCTCTGTTTATGTTGACTTCTCTGTGCTGAATATCCGGTGTCTGGTGTCAGCGCGTCAGTTGTAATTCGCAATGCGCCGCAGGGCTATGGTGGGCTGATTGGCTTGGTTGTCTTTCGATCAGAAGTACTTCAAACACTAAGAAAGCAAATTATAAACGAAGAGCTAGCAGGTTCGACAACATATTTACTTCGCAGTTGAATTCTTTGACTCATAGCATGTTTTGTATTTTTGTAGTGTATATATGTTTGATATCACAGATGCTGCTTAGGCTGCTTTGGTTTCGAACATTGTACTAGTGTGTTTCTTCGGGGAGGTTGCAGAAGTTGCGACATCGGATTAGCCGTTGCGACAATAGAGTTACATTTACAAGTTATTGAGCACTAATTAGTTCTTTTTAGGGCGGCTCGTATGTGTACGTTGCTCCTAAGGAGAGTAAAATCTGCTGTAGTACTAGAGAAACGGAAATGCGGCAGATCGGTGCACAACCTTGTAGGTAAAAATATACATAAACAATTAACTAAAATATTTATTCTTGACAACGCGAGTACGTCTTTACTAGCATGATTAACATACATAGCAAGTTGTGATAGAAAGTAGACAAAGACACAGCATGTTTACCATAACAGTGAATGCATATATATATATATATATATATATATATATATTTATCAGTGTGGCTGCGCTTGATGTGCATGTTGACAAGGTGCCTACCTGTCTATTACCCACTACCTAGTACATACTGGCTCCAGGAGACAGTTTATCGTTGCTGGAGGGGACGGGGTGCACGGTCCTTGTGGCCGTGTTAGGATCAAAGAGTGGTTCAATGCACTCAGTGTGGAGCGGACTACGGTCCAGCCACCGCCTTGTGTGCGCTTGATTCCCAAACACAGTGTGCTTGTGTTTGCCTGTGAAGGAGTGTGGGCCGGCTCCGTTGATGCAACGTTGCTCTCATCCACATGCTTCCCGGTCTTATTCCTTCGGGTTTACACTGGATATGGGGTATGTGGATGGAGCTGTGGGTGGTGCAGCGCAAGGCATCCATGGTCCCTCTGTAGGCACAGGCGTCCTGTGGCTTGCCACAGTGACAGGCAAATTCTAAACCGGATGCCGCCGACCATATATATTTATATATGTATATATATATATGAGTGTATATAAGTTTTTATATGTGTACGTGTGTAGATGGACAGCTTATGGTTGTAAATTAGCGGCTGCATTTTTGATGGTATGCTCACATCAGCGATGTGAGAATATTTGATCGCTGTCGGTGGGTTATTTATGCTTATCCGGATATTCAATGGGCAGTGTCATTAGTTAGTGGAGAGCCACAACCGCCACGTCGCAGCGTTGAGCAAAAGACAATAATGGCTATGTATTAGGAGAAGGCTTTCCAGGCGAAAACATGTCACGTCCTGGAACACCGTAGCTGATTTATTTGCTGCAACAGAGTAAACCCGAACCAACCAGCTGGTACCATGATGACGTTCGACTTATCAGCTAAACTTCCTCGAAATATTCTAGACTGTAGGTATACAACATGAATGACATGTGTCAAAGCGAAACCAGTCTCACAAATAACTCATTACTGTGGACAGAGAAAAATGGATGGTTTTCTGCTTTGTTACAATCGTTCTGATCTCCTAATCTCATTATCTTCATGAAGTCATATTTATCGTTTTTATCGCTGTAACCCTTAATTGTATTGAGCATGCAAAGCTTAATTTTTCCTGCTTAAATTATTCGATGCTTGCTAGAGGTCCGTTTCCTTGATGGGGAAAGGGAACAAGGTATTAGATGCAGAACTATGGGTTATGCGGCATGATTGAGGCGCATGACATAAAGTTCCATATTGCCTGAAACGAATGATTTACATGGGAAAGGCTATGTCTAGTCCAAGTCAGAGAGCAGAATTGAATACCAACAAATCGCGTAATTAAATTTATAAAGGACCTTCTGCATGATATGGATTATTTGCCCAAAATATTTCCTTGTTAGATTAAGGCGAAGTATCACCAAATATATATAATGCCAGAGCGATGACATCGAGTAATAAGACTTTGCATACTACAGATTTACAATCAAAGTTACGACTAGATAAGTCACGATAAACCGCAGCGTGACCTAGATAGAAAGTATATATCAGGAACTGTTACAGCGAGCCAGATTACGAACAGCGTACCAGCCGAGGACCAGGGCGCAACATTGGATCAATTTACAATTGGAGATCGATAGCACGCTGAGATAAAACTCGAATCCAAATGGGGTCAGCTGCAAGTTGAACTCTGCAATTGAACAGTGTGAGTTGTGTTAGTTAGCATTAATTTGCATCTCTAATATCGAATTTTTAGTAGTTGGCTTCAACCTATTTATTGCGCTGTGCTCTTCTGCAATAAGAACCCCTCAGTCCCCCCCTCAGTCTTGGCGTTCTCATTCTGTTGCGGGGTGAAACGGTTGGAGGCGGCACAATAGTTTCTGGCAGACTATTCATACAGTCAGTGGAAAACACAACAAATTCCTGGCGACAGAATTGTTGGATAATATTAGCCATTTCATTTGAACAGGTGCAGTGGCTTCTCCATCAACAGCAGCTCCAGTTCGAGTAATCCCAGTGGCAATTGTTCGGGATTTGCGCAGAATTTGAACGTTCAATCTGAGCCCCAAGCTGCTGGCACGCTGCCTTCAGTAGACATGGTCACGACAGTAATCACAGATTTCGTCTTTGATGATGCAAACGGAGTAACTTTTGATTCCCGATTCAAGAAAAATGAAGATATTTTTCTTGTTGATTTGCCGTAGCAGGTTGATGCATTGAAAATTCGGTTGTTGCTGCGTAAACTTGGTGCGGTTGAGCATGAACGCTATACCTATTTTGCGCTGCCAAATACTAAAAAGTATTTCCGCTTCGATGAGACTGTGCAAACCGTGACGTCCATTTTCGTTGAGCAAGCACACTCTTGTTCAGTATCCGTTATAATTGTTTAAAATTGCTTAAACGTGATAGCCATGATTTTATAGCAGATGCTGGAGTTGTGTACCCATAGTGTGAAGGTTTTAAACTCGTTAGGATGACACCTGCTCAGTTCAAAATACGCATATTTGGTTGTAGTCTTCAGGCTCATGCCGATGATGATGTGCGCACACACATCCTACACAACTTAGAGCAAGAACACCATTTGACATTACAGGACATTGCTGCTGAACGCCAGAAGCTGATTAACTTAATGCATAATACCAAAATGATGGAAAAGTTTGACTCCAGTAGTAAACCACAGATATACCGCACGGCTGTTTGAGGTAAGAATGTGAGCCATAGGGTACCCAACCAGAAACCTCCGACCTCATGCTGGAACTGTGGTGGATGGCACTTTGTGCGATTCAGTACTTAATGTCAGTAGTGCAAACGTCTGGGTCACAAGGAAGCACGCTGTCGCAAAACGTACGATTACAGGCCTGTATCTACCCCAAACTTGTACGCGAACTCTAACCCCAAAATGACTTCGTTTCGGGGCGCAATGACAAAAGTAATTCTCGCCACCTGTCGCACAAAATTTGCAGGCAAACGGAATCACTTCACCGTCAACATAAACGTTGTTCCTATATCCATACAACTAGATACGGCATCGGACATTACCATCTTTTCTCTATCATCATAGATGAGATTAGCAAACCTCTACTGAGGCGCACCAATCTGACTGCCCAGGATGCATCCGGCGAACCACTGAAGTCAGATGGTGAGTTCACATGTGACGTTAAATTCCAAGAATTGTGACTCCGTGGAACTATCAACTTATTTTCTTGTGTCGTAATTAATCTTCTTGGCATTTATTGGACTGATAGCCTAAATTCGCTCAATGTACCACTAAATAATGTGTTCTGAAACGAACGTCATGGTGCATCATACAACCATGCCACCTCATCTGGAAACAGCCGTATCGGATAACTGATCACATTTTACATCTTATCAATTCGCTGATTTTTGGAATCCAACACATGAAGACTGCACCGTGTTATCCCCAATCAAATGAGCAAGCAGGAAGCTATGTCGGCACCCTAAAACGTGTACTGTTGAAATCGAAGGCCGAGGGAACGCAGGATGAAAGATTGCAAAGCTTCTTGTTACATTATCGAGCAACTCCGAATCCCAGTGCACCAGATTGTAAGTCCCGCGCTGAAGTCCTCATGGATCGAAAACTGAGAACAACCCTAGAACTGTTGGCTCCAAAATGCCCATCGATACGTCGTACCAATCCGGAAATGGAAGCCGAGTACAACAGACAATACGAAGCAGGGTGCAGGAATTTCATAGTTGGAAACTCAGTGTTTGCTGTCTCTCATCGAGGGCATGGAATAAGCTGGATACCAGGTCAAGTCATGGGACAACGTGGCAAAGTAATGTACGATGTTCGCTTGGTAGGCAGGTATGGCTTCGCCATACCAACCAACTGCGACCGCGGTTTGTAAGGATCCCAGTGTCACTCGACCCCAAAGGATTTGATTTCAATGAATTGTTATGCACTTAGCACCCAAGCACGTCGACCGGAAAGGATACGCAACTCGTGGGACAGACTGGAAGTGAAGACCGATTAAGGCCAAAGCAGGTAAGAAGGTGCATCTAACACTTGCAGGTTAAACCTTTAAGGAAGACCTATACGACTAACCGTCAAACTTTTCAACAAGGATGAGGTGTTACGGAGAGCCAGATTACGGTCAGCGTACCAGTCGAGAACCAGGGCGCAACATTGGATCAATTTACAATTGGAGATCGATAGCAAGCAGAAATAAACCCGCGAATCAATATGGGGTCAGCTGCAAGTTGAACTCTGCAATTAAACAGTGTGAGTTGTGTTAATTAGCATTAATTTGCATCTCTAATATCGATTTTTACTGGTTGGCTTCAACCTATTTTTTGAGCTATGCTCTCCTAAAATACGAACCCTTCAGCCCGGCAGATCTTGGCGTTCTCATTTTGTTGCGGGGTAAAACGGTTGGAGGCGGCACAACAGTTTCTGGCAGACTATTCATACAGTCAGTGGAAACCACAGCGGCAGCCTGAAGGCACATAGTGCATCCCTATATAACAGATAAGCTGCCAATTTGACATATGTTAACTGCTAGTCATGATGCAAGATGATTTTAAATGGAAAATAGAATTACAAATTTAGACAAAGTTTTTATAAGTAAGTTATATGAAACCTGGTTACATAAGGTGAAATGAAGAATTGTTCAACATATAAATAACGGTCAATCAATCTTTTGTTCCACGCCAGGTAATACTTGCCTTGAAATATTGTTGAAAATTCATTAAATATATTATTTTCTCTGCACAAGTGATTGGGTTTTCACATAAAGTTTGTCGGTGTGTTCAGATACTGCATGAATAAAGGAAATTAATTAACTACACTATGTAGTTAATGAAGTGTAAGTGACTATGGTAATCGTTGGATATTTTTAACGCATATAGAAGCACATAGAAAGTTGTACCCAGATTATTCCAATGGTATCTGAGCAAACGTTAACAGAAACATCAGAAAACCATGGCTCCTCCATTCCCTTCTGGATCTTATTTCCGCGTGAGCCTTTATTTATCGTACAGTTTCAGTAATTGAGGATTCTCAAAAGTTATCTGAACTAGGCTAATGTTGGCATCACCAGTTGATGAACTGTATGAAGGTTATGGTTAATCTCTTTCGGGTATAATTCAACATTTTGCCATGAAGATGCTGCGATCCCCATGAATATGTAATTGAAGACAAATGATCCCTTCAAAGAAAGGAATAATTACAAAGAAAATCACATCGGAATCTCCGATTTGGCAATACCATTACATAAAAATGTCTTGAAGAAATTATTTATGTTGGTGTGCCTACTCAGTAAATACCGGAGAGGCGGCATTAATCTCAATTAATTTGAGCTTGTTCCTAGGTCAAACTGCAGGACAAACTGTACTCTCACAACCGTTCCGAGATCCTTATTTGCGTGTGGTCTTTTGTTTGAGAATATGTGCTTGTGTGCGCTTATCGCATGGCTATATTTTCCTTCGACAATTAAAGTTCTCGGGCGAGTTAACTAATCGCTTTTTGTCACGCATGCTGTGGTTTCTTTCGGATCAGATACGAGAGTCCTGTACTGATAGGACACATAGGAAATTGGGATAGGTTGGGAAGGGAAGTGGGGATTGTGTGATGATCAAAATGAGTGAGTCTACGACTCGTCAAAGTCCGGAAACCGGAAACTAAGATATGTGTTCCTTTATGCTCCGCACACATGCGCGCATTTCTTTTTATTTGGACGTGCTTTTCACTGTGAACACGAACACGCAAACATGGGCTTTTTTCAGACTTCAGCGATTCACAATAACCAAATTATATGACGGTGAAAAAGCCAATTATCGATGATTCATTTGAAAGTTAGTTACTCCCATGTTTTAAACTTCAAATTATACAAGCAGCTAAAGCTATAGATAGACGATCCACCGTCAGAATGCGTCTATGATTTTTTCGGAATGTGTGATCCAGATTCGTAAATACTGATGTGGCATTAGTAATTAGTTACAAAACGTTACCGCACTGCAGTTGATTCCGATTCCGATTCAGATAGGACTGGATCGATAGGAAAATACATTGAGTGTTCCTTCTTGATCGGATTGTTGAGCGAGAAAATGATAAGACGCTAGGAAGTCTGGATGGATCTAAAGCGAAAAACCCAACCATATCCTGGTCAACTAATTATTGCCCACCTTCCCTACACTAGCAGTCCCTGCTGTTTAGGTCAGGTGAAGTAAGGAACAGATATAAGGAAATATAAAATAAAGAGGAAAGTAAGTCATTCAAATGAGGGTTAACACCAAAGTGTGAGGAGAAAGACAGAATATAAACTTAGACTTAGAAGATGGATATGGTTAAGAGAAGGGAAAGTTTTCGTGTTACCACAAATATCGTCTAACTGACGCTCGAAACCCTTAACCGTAGGTTCACTGACTACACTTTTTGGAAGCGGGTTCCAGCACTCGATACCACTACGCAAGAGACGAACGAGAATGTTCCCAAATTTGCAAGACGTGGACGTAGGATATTGTTTACACCCGCATCCTACATCAGTCGTCATCTTGAAGGCTATACGGAGCAGGAAGATGGAACGCACCTAGCTTTGATATGTGACTTACGGTACAGTGGTCAATTTTCCCCTATATCCCTTGCGCATATTCAAGGGAACAATAAAAAATAAATCGCCAGCTGCACGCCGTAACGGTGCTTCGCTGCCACGTGAGCGCCACCAGTCGCGCCTGGGCTGAGTATACCGCTAGGACGCCCGCCCCTACGCGGATTCGAAACGGTGATCTTCTGGTTGTAAACCAGACGCGCATACCACTCGGTCACCGGCCGTCTGATAGTTGAATCTATTTGTGTTTGGGACTAAAACCTACGGGTATTTCAACTTCGGTCCACATTGCATGAGTAAATATAAAGTTTCGGTGCCGGGTGTCTAAGTGGTAGTGTCTTAAGATGTGTTGAGAATCGCAACTGAATACACCCGGCCAGATCCTACTCTCATCGAAGTAAACCAAGCCGCACGCAGTGTGGCCACAGAAGTTAGTGTATCATCTGAACTTTATGCAGTACGCTCTCATCACACTTCGTGAAAAGCAATGAGCGGCATGTCCATTCAGCCTGGTGTTGTCAGCGCTACGCAGTTAATGTTCCCATTTGCGTCGCATGTAACATCCTGGTAATAACCCAAAACTGTTCAAAGCTGAATGCATCCCTTGGTCCCTCATATAAGACATACAGGTTATTAAGGTGAACCACGTCGCACCGATGCAGAAATCACTAGTTTTATGCCGTTACTGCAGAAGAGTAGTAGGCCCAGCTAGATTAATAGGCGAAAGGTTAGGTATGAAATTGTTATGTATGTCGTGGAGTGCGCTTGCTCAGGAGAGGTGCAAAACTTCAATTTGTGATGTGCGCAAGATGGGTGTCCATGAAAAATGTCAACATTGTTCCAATTTTATTCAACTACAGATGGGGTACTTAATTGGACAATGCTTCTAACCCGATAAATGACCCAAATAATCGTCCACTATTCATCGTGTCTCATTCTCACGTTTGGTAGGGGTGAGAATGACGTAGGCCAAGTTGGCGTAATTAGCTAATAATTGCAAGGAAACTGGCGTGAGTAATATTTCTGACAGATGGATGTGTCGAGCGTGTTAATGCACGCAAATGTTAAATGTAAAACAGTTACTATGAAGGTGTAAGTTAGGCATTTTCTCCCCTCTTTAGGATTTCGGTAATCTTGGTTAAGGGCGTCTCACCAATAACACGCAAGCAAAGGTAGCGATTTAGAGGCATTCTAATCGATTATACTGTTACGAAATTTTAGTTAACAAGATATCAGTGGTTTGGTTTCTGTTTGTGCTCTAATGGCAGCTTGGAGTTACCATGTAATATCATTATCACCGCGTCTTATTCTAGGCAAATGTTTCCACTGTGGACTAGCCGTTTTTGATATTTGTCTTCGGTATATGCTTGCAGAAAATTATATGATTTAATATCATGCAGTGGATTGTCTAAAAAAAATTAAAATTGAGAGTGGTCGGATAATAAAATATGTGAAATCTGCGTAGATCCGCGTCATAACTACAGGTGACCGGAATCTTTTCTTTCCGTGTCATGGCAAAGCTGGCTAACAAGTTAACTTGTTTGCATAGTTTGGGTTTAAGTCGTCGGACTGCAAAATCATTAATTAACAGTAACATTTATAGAATAATTTTTCTATTGATGACGTCGAAATTTTAATGAGCCATTTGGGTGCAGTACCTTAGAGCAATTGCGAGCAAACGAACCGGTTCCTTACCTAGGCTGCCTCCTCAATAAGTCCAGATGAATATACCCCTTTATGCTTATTGATTTTTTCCCGGGTTCAACAAATGAACAGCTATCGCGGCTGTAGTAAAATTGGTAAAAAATGAGGTAGTGACAATTCCATCTAACATTGGTTTGTGAGCGAGTAAAGGGGGGCGTTAATTAAATTATTCCCCTTACCAACGTTCGTTGAACGGAGCACAGCAAATCTTGACAAGCATCTTAGTCCATCTTTACATCGGTAACATCCGGATTTACTCAAGATTCCTGTCTATTATCCATTTGAATAAACCACAATCTAAATTACTCAGATTAGGCCAATGGCTATTACCTGACTTCAGAAAAAGGGTCATGTTTTCCGGATAAATTTGCACTTCAGAATTGGCTTCATATCAAAAATATGGAAATTCATAAGATGTAATATCAGGATAGTCTGACGAAAGAGGTTGTAATTTATGATTACAGGACCGTACTTCATTCATAGCGATGTTTTCCATTGGAACGGCAGTGTCTCCCTCCTGTCTTTTTGCTTGAAGTAGGATCGCCGCTTTGTTCCTCCGCTATGTCGCTCCTCTTCCGAATGCGCTGGGACAATAGACGATGCACAGTGCTTTCTGCAAGCCCTCTGGTGTTCTTGTGTCCTTGTGGATAGTTGCCTTTATCTCCGTTCCACATAGTTCATATATACTTATTGCAATTTATGTTACACACTATATTCTTTCAAGTTGTGCTTCCTATTTTCCTTTGTGTTTTACCGTAATCTCCTCAAAATTGCGTTTAGTTTTGAGCGGCCACAATACAGTGTTGTTGGAGCAATCAGGCAGTCATTTCAGATATGCTCTACATATACTGTAAAACGACCCTCTTGCTTGCATTTGGCATTGTCTCGGTGTTTGAAGTTTGGTGGTTTAGATATCTGCGAATGAAGCTTCGAAATTACCCTTTGCGCTCAAACGAATCGAATTGGTGTTTCTCTTCTCCCCGTTTGGCTTCCGCAGTACTGCAGTGTGTTTCATTCCTGTGAAATAGCGTTTGCATGCAAGTTATTTTGTGGCACTTTGAATGCTTGCTGTGGAAGTTCAAAATTTGCCCCCGTATATGTGCCTTTTCTGTGCAATGGATACCCACGCAGCCTTATCCGCAGATGTCTATAGCACAAACCTAGAGTCACCCAGCCGATGCTAAATACGAGTAAGTGCTTCGTTTTGCCGTATATGAAGAATATATCTGAAATGACTGCTCGATTGCTCAAACAACACTGCATCGTGGTCGCTTACAAGAAAGTAGCGACTTTGAAAAAAATACTGTCATACGTTTTCAAAATCAGAAAGCACAAGAATGAACAAACTATGTGTATGAAAGAAATTTTAATAATTTTGAAAAGAACTATTTTGGGCTGACAGGAAATAATCTATCTACAAGGATACATAAATATCAGAGAAACACCTAAATGTTATGTTGATTCATAGCTGCCGTAACCCTGATGTGCTGATACCAGGTGACCATAAGCTGTCATCCGCATTGTAGGCGCCTTCATGGTAGCTGATGTTGGGTCGGGCTATATCGCAGTTATCTAACAATTCATAATGGTTGAATACCGCCCGGATGGTTCTGTGGCTTAAGCAACGGGATACTTGACGCAGGCATCTAGCAATCATGGGTTTGATCCTCGTAGGAGGACCGAGGGATATGCCCAAATGAGGAGCCCCACTAGAGCGAAATGGCCATCTGGCGCTTCTCAGGACAGGTATTCATGTTAGCCGAACTGTGGGTTGAATGCTACGAACATAATGAAATCCCCAAACTCCTTCCACTCATAAGTAATACAAATTTGCCTAACGGGATTCAGAAATGTATTGTTGATTCTTAGCTGATGTAAACTTAAAGCCCCGACGCCGAAAGTCTAACTGATGTCATCTGCAAGTAAGCTGCCTGCATGACAGCGGAGGATAGGTCGGGTGAATTGTAGTTAGCATACAACTATTGATGATCGGCTACCGTCCCCACGCTCGGTGGCATTATTTGCCGGCTATTTGACTCAAGGCGCTATAAGTCTTGAGTTGGATAATCGGAAAGTCTCAAAGGAGACGCACTACAGTGATGTCCCTAGGAAGCTAAATATGTATGGTGTAATTACGGATAGGTATATGGGTTACCTGAATGTTCGACTGTTGGCGACAAAATCAAAAATGTCTTTTCGAAAGAAATTTAAGGATTCACAATAATCGTGATAGATTAGAAAAATGGAAGAAATTGTGTGTGAGCAGATAAAATAATGGTAGTTTCACAAAATCGATGCTGTTCTAATCAACAACAAAGTACTTTAAGGGTATACATCCCAGTTGTTCACGGGCTACATAATACAGCTTAGTCCGAGAAAGGACCGGATGATTTTCGTCCTATTTGTGCTCGTCATTTGTGCGCATTCACTTAGTCTCCTGCAGGGGATCTAAACCATGACAGCTAGAGGCGGATGCCATTGGGTCGTGGACGACGTTGCCTGAGCGACATTACATACAAGCTAACTAGGATATAGCATCACCTATCTTCCATTGTCATTGACTGTAGCTAGCTTGTGAGGTAATGACGTTCTCTCTCGCTAGAAGCCAATTCCATGGCATTTGAGAAATGAGAGGCGAATTTTCTTCTATGTATTACTCGTGCGTAGCAGGATGTATGATTTAATTTTTAAGGTATTTATTCCAGTTCACAAGCTACATTGTACAGCCTAGTCCAGAAAATCACCAGAAGCGTTTCGCCCTATTGTGTCTCGTCAATGGTGCACATTTCCTCAGTCCCACACTATGGAGCGAACCCAGGACCGCTAGAAACAGGTGCCAACAAGCCAGAAGCTTAAGCCACTGGACATGGGGGACGTTGGCTTAACGATACAACGTGCAAGCTTACCGGGACATAACACCACCTAACTTACACAATCACTGACAGTGGCTAGCCTGCGAGCTTACTGCTCGAGGACCCCACTTTGTCCTACCAATTATTCTGACATGCCAAACAAACTTGCCGCTTCAAACTAGAGCTAAGCCGCAACAACAATTTAAGAGGTCACCATCTCACGGTGCACCGTGTGGTGTTTGTTCTGGTCTGCGGGACCTGAAGGTGGTAAATGGTCGGGCTAGTGTTTGGGCTGGTCGGGGTAGAGGTTGGGCTGGTCTGGCTAGAGGTGGGGAAACTTCGATCAAGCAACTGTGCGGAACTTCAAATTCGGATGGCAATGCCTTCACCCGCCATGCGGGTAAATGTTGCGCACCTCACACTCGACTGTTTAGAGTACAGCTCTCCCGCGTATTTTCCTAATACCCGGGGCGAGGTAGAAAAGATTGAGCGAGTGTAGCATGTAGCCACCAGGCTGATTCCCAAACTACGACGTGTACCTTACGAAGACCGGTGTAAGAAACTAGGGCTGTACACCCTAGCTTATCGTCAAATGAGGGTTGACCTCATCATGACGCACCGGATACTGCATCTGGGTGATTACCCAATGCTGAGACCGCTGCTTCATCTGCACACACCAAACAGAACACGAAGACACCAGTATAAGCTTGTCGTACCGGATTTGAAGCGGGTCGCTCACCAACTATGTTTCGAACGCAGAGTGCTGAATGTACGGAACGACCTGCAGCAGTACGTAGTTGAGGCAAAGTCGGTGTCGGAATTAAAGAAATTACTTGAGGAACACTTTGCCGACGCAAAATATATTGAGCGGTACACAATATAACGGGTATTTGTTTGTAAGCAAGGATTGATGCAGCTACATGGAGCAAGCTCTACTTGCTGCAAATAACCAGTAGTCAGTATTCAAACTGGCAGATCAACAAAATCGATTGGAATGCTGACGGAATTTCTTTTCCCTACATGGTTGTCGTATATGGAATGCCTACCGGAATCTGTCATATGTTGTCCCAAGCTGGCAGCTTTCAAATCCTGATTTGATCGTGCTATTATTTGGTTGTACCATCTTCCATGACACATTACCCATGGACAAACAAAATAGTATGTAAGCGATTTCACTGGTGGTCACAGCACAGATTTCTTTCCACTTTTTCACCACCTCTATGTGTAAACCAGAAGAAGACATGGTTTTTACCAGCATCCCATTTACCATCATTTCTTATGGATTTATCTTGGGTATCCAGTCTACACTACCTATACTACGGTGTGTTCACTGGAGCAAAACAAATTTTGCTAAAAAGGATATTTTATATTTCGTATTTTTATAATATCCATCCTACGAGGCCTATTAAGCATTAGCTTTTATACTTGTATAAATTCATACTTTCGTTGTTCCATCGATTAAGAATTTCGCTAGACGCTAACTCTGTAGTATTTAAGTACACGCTTGGTGAAAAGCAGGATTTTAGAATTCATGTTTTATGGTATTCATCACGGTATTTTGCAAGCTACATAGCACAACCCAGTCTGAAAAAGCACCAGCCGCATTTCACTCTATTGGCGCCCATCATTCGTACGCATTCCACGGTTTCTTACTGGGAATCGAACCTGTGACCGGTAGAAGCAAATGCCAAATATCCAGCAGCTTAAACCAGTGAGACAAGGGGAAAGTTGGAAGGTAAGTAAGATATAGCAACGCCCATCTTCTACTGTCACCGACAAAGGCCAGCCAACGAGATGATGACATTTTCTCGCTAGGCGCTAATTCCATAGCATTTGAGACTAGAAGAGAACACTTTTTTTGAGATTAATCGTGAGTAGCAAGAATTTAGACGTAGTTTTTAATGGTTGGATTCCGGTATTTCATAAGCCAAATAGCATAGCCTAGTCCGGCAAGACACTGGAGCGTTTCGACATATTATGGCTTGTGGTTGGTGTGCATTCCCTCGGTCCGCCACGGAGGATCGACTCAATGGCCGCTATGGGCAGATGCACTTTAGGCAGCAGCTTAAACCATTGGACGATGCGGGACCTTGACAGGGCGACACAATTTGCAAACCAATTGGGATATGGCACCTCCTAACTTCCACTTACAGTGTGAGGGTCTAACCTGCGAAGTGATGACGTGATCTCGCTGGACGCTCTGGTTATAGTATTGGAGACTAGGAGAAGTTATGTTTATTCTATATTTCTCGTGGGTTGCAGGCCATGTGGCTTAACTTGCTGGCTAATGAGCATCTGCTTCTAGCGATCATCGGTTCGAAGCCTAATTTGGGACCAAGTGAATGCGCTATACTAACGAGCCGCAATAAGGCGAAAAGCGTCTGTTGCTTTTCCGGCTTAGGCAGTGCTCCGTTGTTTGTGAATTACTGGTATGATTACGTAAAAATAATATATCAAAAATCCTGCTTTTTAGAGTAAAGAAATAAACTTAGTCACTCTTGTTTGAAATACTCTGGGTATTTCGTCTAGCGGGGACGTCATCATATCGCGGGCTAGTCACTGTCAGTGGCAGTGGAATATAGATGGTACTCTCTTCTAGTTAGTTTGCAAATATGACGCTCATTCAACTTCCTCCATAGTCAAGTGGCTAAGCTGCTGGCTAGTTGGTATATGCCTCCAGCGGCCATGGGGTCAATCCCAGTAGGGTACCGAGGGAATGCGCACCAATGACAAGACACAGTAAAGCGAAAAGCTTCTAGTGCTTTTTCGGTCAAGACTGTGTTATGCAACCTGTAAACTACCGGGATGAATACCTTTAAAAATTGCATCTAAATTCTTGGTACTCAAGAATTATTTGGTATAATAATGGCCTTACTGCTCTCGAATTTTATGGATACTACTTCTAGCTAGATGAAGTCATCACCTCGCGCGCTAGCTACCGTCAGTTACGGTGACAGTTAAGTAGCGATATATCCCAGTTAGCTTGCAAATGATGCCGCGCAGCGATCGTCCTACATGGCTCAGTGGCTTAAACTGCTGACTAGAGTGCGTCTGCCCTTTATTTGCCATGCTTTAAATCCGCAGCACTGAACCGAGTGAACGTGCATCAGTGATGGTCTCTAATAGGCCATAACGCTTCTAGTGATTTTCCGGACTAGGCTGTGTTATGTGGCGTGTGAACCACTGGAATGGTTAGCTTAAAAATTACATCTAAAATACTATTATTCACAGGTGCTATAAAATAAATACAGCCTATCTCAATCTCAATACTGTGGCCATGGTGTTTAGCGAGATCATGTCTTCACCTCGCATTCCAGCCACTGCCAGTAACAGTAGAATATAGGTGTTGTTATATCCTAGTTAGCTTGCAAATTATGTCGCTCAGCCAACGTCTCCCATGGCTCTGTGGCTTAAGCTGCTGGCAAGTTGGCACGTGCCCCTAGTTGTCGCGGGTTAGATCCCTAGTAGAGGACCGGGAATATTCGCACCAATTACGTGACTTAATAGGGCACAACACTTCTGAACATCTTCTAGACCAGGCTGTGCTATGTGGCTTGTGAACGACTAACATCGTCAACATCATCATCAACAGCAGTAAATCAGCTATGTGAACTGATGCTTTACTGCCACATATCCATGATAACCTATGAAATTCGTCGAGGTCGGGGCTGCTTCGACCACATCTTCACCTTGCAACAATTGTTGGATCACCGCCATGCTTATTGGCGACCCACCGTTGTCGTGTTTCTTGACATAAAAGGTGTCTTCGACTCAGTCGATCGACGTGCCCTTTGGGACTGTCTGCTAAGGAAAAGTGTGCCTGCTAAATATGTAAACATTATCAAAGCGCTGTACGCGCATACTTCGGGCAGAGTGAGTGTTAATGCCAAACTGTCGCCACCCTTCAGTATCACCAGCGGTGTGAGACAAGGATGCCCGCAGTCACCTTTCCTCTTCAACCTCGCTATTGATGAAGTCATGGAAACAGCGTTCGCTTGACACGACCTAGAAGGTGTGGAGCTACTTCCTGGTGAGCGACTTCTTGACTTGGAGTATGCGGACGATATTCCCCTAATCTGTGACAGCTCTCAAACATACCAAACCTCACTGGCTGTCCATCGTTCTGGGCTATGCTTTGCTCCATCGAAATGCAAAGTACTTCTACAAGTTTGGCAAGGACCCAACCCTGCCCTAACGCTTGGTGGTGATCTGCTGAAGTCGTTCAGGAATTCAAGTACCTGGGCAGCTATATTAGGACCCGTGAGATTGAGGATGAGGTTACGAACCGTATAGCAAAGGCTCGAAGTGCTTTTGTCTATCTGCGCTACCTGTGGCGCAGACGCGACATTACTCTCGCCCTGAAGGGCAGAGTTTACAACGCAGCCGTCCGTTCAACTCTCTTATATGGCTGTGAAACCTGGCCCATCAGGTCGACAGACATAAAGAGGCTCGTCATACTCGATCATCGCTGCCTTCGCAGCTTAGCTCATGTCTGGTGAGAGCATCGCGTGAGCAATGTGCGTGTTCGACGTTGTGTATTTGGTGCAGGAAGAGGGAATGAACCGCTCAGCACCATTATATGACGCACCAGGCTCCGATGGCCTGGCCAAGTGTTGCGCATACCAGCACACCGACTCCCGCGAGGTGCATCGTTTGCGCGTTGTGGGTGCGGTTGGAAGAGGAGGAGGGGAAACCAAGTGATGACCTTGTCGAGAGAAATGAAAACCCTCACTTCGAAGTTGGCGTCGGTTGGTGCATCCCGACTGCTTGGCTGGGGTCCTAAGGACGGTGAACACGTTTGGTTGGAAACATTTGCCGATATGGCTTGAAGCCGACCCAAATGGCGTTTGTGTTGTGAGTTCCTTTGTCCATCTCTCTCCTGCTTAGCATCCACTCCAATCACGATCTCACTTGTTAGGCATAATATGACTCACTTTTACGGCAGCCAGGGGTTAGCTCTCCGGAACGATGTCCATCCGTTACTGGAGACTCAGCCGGCGTGTCACTGTTTGTTTTCCTTTTCTTGTCTTTTGTATTGCAGCAAAATAGCTGTTGGGTTTTCCACCTCCAGCTAGCGTATAATGATGGTGATGATGATGAAATAAACAATAATTAGTGGGAGAAAAGGTGTCCTAATGGAAAACCTTTATGTCCTAAGCAAACATTCAGGGTCAACTCGCCTACAACTTGTGTAGGCAACCTACTGTCACAAACAGCTGGCTATCATGCAAAGATAAGGCGACATCGGCGAGACAGCTTAATTGCGGCTTTCACTGCTCTGCATCATAATCATTACCCCGCAGATAAATCAGCACAAAATAAACTTTAAAATGGCAATCCGATTAGATGGCAGCATACGCGCTACTTTGGTCGGTTGCGAGCCATGTCCTTTAAAGTTTCGAACCAAGCACAAGGAGAGTCACATGGACTCCAGCCCAGTTTGGTCGTCAGTAACCTTATTTCCTGCTGCCAAGCCATCTTCTATTTATCTCGAGCCTTGCGCCACCATACCCCTAGCATACTAAACAAGGCAATCCTAGATAAGCTTTGACCAGGAATACGTAGCACGTGCCCAAGCCAACGCAAGTTATTAAGTACAATTAGTTGTTCTAGTGAGCTAGCATACATATCACTACCTAGTACAAGCCTGCGCACATCATCGTTTCGGACATGCTGGTGCCACCAGACACAAACAATGTTTCTCAGACAACCATGATGAAAGACTTGAAGACGCCTCAGATCTTCAGACCGAAGGGGCCAAGTCTCACTACCATGGAGCAGAACGGCCCGAACTTTGGCCTTGTATGCACGACCTTTCAGACCAAGGGAAACTCCATTCTGTAGCCAAAGATGCCGCGGGTTCGAAAATGTAGTTCTGGCCTTTGCAATGCGTGAGCTGAAGTCAGTTTCTACGTTACATTTGTTGCGGATGCAGCTGCCAAGATAAGTTAATTAATTAACTAACTCCAGTTTCTCATTATCTAGGGTCAACTGGTCATAAATTGCCTGGTGGTCCTATAGCAACACTTTGCACATCTTAAGGTGAAAAGCGGAAACCAAACCATGGGACCACTTTATACAGGCTATTCATGGTTGATTGTGCCGCCGTAACAATGTCGAAAACAAAACGTGATTGTCAACATAGGCAAGATCAACTAATCTTACACCTGGAAGCACTTCAACGCCTACATCACGAGATTCCGCAAAGCAACACTCCATGACAGAGCCCAGGATTAAATTGAACAAAAATGGAGAAATCGGACAACCCTGACGAACGCCACTTGTGATCAGAGATCTATCCTACAGGTCACCGTAGACCTTGACGCGGCCTGTAGTGTATGAGTATAGAGCACGTAAGGCGTTCACATATTTCGTGCGAACACCTTTCTGCACAGGTATTTCGAACAGAATCGATCGCTCGACCGGCGGAAACGAACACACGCTTGCAATCAAGGAACACATCATTTGTCGGGCTGTGGTACGCTTGATGCTGTTCTAGCACCTGTCGCAAATTGCACATATGGTCTATACAGCCACGCCCTGGGCGGGAACCAGCCTGCTTTTCCCTCTTCCAAGATTTCCGTGCCGCAGTAAGGCGACGAACGATAATCGAGGACAGTACTTTTGTTACAATTGGCGTTAGTCTAATACCACTATGGTTAGAATAGTCGGTGTGACTGCTGCTCTGATAGATTGCCATTATATACGATTTGCTCCAATCAGCCGGGACACTCTCTTCCTTGCAGATGTATTCGAAAAAGGAGGTCAGTGCTTTACAGCGGACCTTACCTCCATCCTTAAATATTACTGGTGGGAGGCAATCCGGGCCAGCGGCGCAAAATAAATGAGGTCTGGGATGGTGTTTCGGATCTCTGCCTCCGACGGAGGCTCTAAACTAACTGTTCATGGCTCGTCTTACACCATCCGAGTAGGAAATGATCCGGGAGCAGTTTGCCAGCTGAACTGATTTTGAAAGTGTTTCACTCAACGAGCCATCCGGCGCTTCATATTGTGTAGCAGTACACACGTGCTGTCTCTGATTGACTTACTAACGCCTGGATTCCTGGGACCAGTGGTTCGGATCAGATGGATGAGATTTCGGTAATTGCCTTCTGCTTTTGCCTCCCCCATTTCTTTAGCCGGACTAGCCTACCAGGCTTATACTTCAGCACGTATGCTTCGCTTTAGTTCGCGCCTAATAGCCCGTCTGGTCACATTGTGCGGAGTGCCAACCGGGAGGTTTATTCTAAATTCAAACAGGTTCACCGACCACTCGGATATCCAGTGAACCTGTGCAGTGATGATAGATAGTGCCACACGCAGATGCTCCTGCGTCGTGCATGGCAGCCTAGATCCTATTCCACTGAAGCTCAGTGTCATTAGAACAGGACAGCTCGGTATGCAGTGCGTCTTAACAGTCTTGCCTGGCAGAGGGCTGATAAGTTTTCATTTGCCATCGGAGGGGACGCTTTGTGTGCCTTCCAGTAAAGTACATGCGGAAACGACAGCGTATAAAGCCATGATCAGAGTCGACGGAGTAATTTCATTATGAGCGGTAAACCATGATGGAACCAAGCCACCTGTAACTTATGGCAACGTGGTCAGTTTTGGTCCATCGTTTGCCTGCTACAGCGGAACGCCAAGTGGCACTTCGGCGCCCACTGTATCTACAAACAATGCTAGTAAGGAACAACTGGTGCTCCGCACTCAATTGCAGCAGACGCTCGGTGTTGTCAGTTCGTTCGGAGATAAGCTCAAACTTACCATCCAGCTGAGCTTCTGCAGAGCACAGACACTCTACTTTTGTTTTCATATCCCCTGCAAGTACTAGTCTATCTGAAATATTAGCACTGCGTAGTCGCGCGTTCAGTTGGCGATATAATGTGTCCTTGACAGCACTAGAAACGCAGTCAGTTGGAGCATAAGCGGAAATCACAAACAAGTAGCGCGTTGTACTACTTCGTGAATCCACCTTAGCTGATCACCACAAACAGGCTGCAAATAAACGGCTGTTCTCCGGGATCCAAGCAACCAAAGATGGCTCAGCTTTGTCGCTTAGAAGGATACCTACACCAGCTTGACCCGTGAATGCTGCATCGGGGTCTCCGGATGCGTGCAAGCGATACCGAGAGGATAAGCCGAAAGCAGTTAATCCAACAATCTCCTTAGAGATCTTGGTCCTAGTTTCGGACACACAACACCCATCAATACCTAATGTGTCCACTCTGTATGCGATTGCAGCATGTTGACCTACTTGTCTTAGATTGCGAACGTTGAAACTCGATATGGAAACGGGACAGCTTGGCTTAAAAATGCACTGTTGCCCATCGGCGTCCGATACTTGTTGTGGGATGGTGGCTGCAGATATGTATACACTAGTTGCAATTCTGTTGCTGTCAATTAAGCTTGCATTCATAGGAGGATTGTTAATATTGAGATTCGGGTTGGGAGTAAGGGAACAGGTGAAAAAGAAAGAAGGGAGGTGCCAGTAGTTGCATGTTTTCGCTTATCTGCACAGATGTATGCAGCAGATATGGCTCCCCTTGATAAGCTGCACGACGGCCGATGCTGGAGGAAATTTACGTTTGAAAAAAGTCACCGTTATATTTGCGCTGAGATACTGCCAGCACGCCGGTACCTATAAAGGAGGAAAATTAGTGTCCTTAACTACTACCTTTGGCACAAAAGTATGCCCGCAATGCAGCGGGTAGGTGGCAATGATTCAGCTTTACAGAAATAGTCCCCAACTATTTCATACCCTCAACCTGGAGGACCAGAATGTTACGTTTGTTTGACCTCACATCGTTGACCAAAGTTTTAGGAGTAGCTATCAAGGATCTCGCAGGCACCACCCAGTATAGCTCAATGGGTAAAGGAGGTACCAAACCGTCGTGACACGCTAAGGTCTAGTGTCGTTATGACGGTCTAAAGGACTAGGACGCGTACCTTAAAATATTAATTATAAATCCTGTTTTTCTCGAGTAATATTTAATAAAGTTGGCCTCTCACCGACTCTCACCACTTCTAACGAGAAGGCTTAGTCGACTGCAGCCCAAATTCTGTCAGTGACGTTGGAACATAGATGATGCTATAGACCAGTTAACTTGCAAATTGTGTCGTTATGCCAACTTCCCCCCAGGGCCCAGTGGCTTAAGCTGCTGACTGGTTGGTATCTGCTTTAAACAGTCATAAGTTAGATCCCCAGTCGGGGATCAAGATTATGCGTAAAAATGACCTGCCCCAATAGAGGGTAGCGCTTCTGGTGCTTGTCCGGAGCTAGCTGTGTAATGTAGCTTTTGAAGTACGGGGATTTATACCTTAAAACATTATAACTAATATGCTGCTACCATCCAGCAATATAAAATAAAGTATCCTCTTTTAGTCCCAAATGCTATGGAGTTAGGTTCTTGCGGGTGGACGTCATCGCCTTGTAGGTTAGCCACTGGCTTCGATGGTGGAATATAGGAGGTGCTACATCCCAGTTAGCTTGGAACCTATGTCTCCCATTCAACCTCCACCATGACGCAGTAGCTTGAGATGCTTGCTGGTTGACATCGGCTTCTTCCATTTCTGGATTTGATTCCCAGTAAGGAATTGAAGGATGGCGCAATACACATGAGCCCCAATAAGGCGAAATGCGTCTGATTCTTTTCGGGACTAGGCCGTGCTATGTAGATTGTGAGCTACTAGACGGATTATAAGAGTACATGCAAAATCGGCCACTCACAATTAGTATATTCTATCAAATTTATTGTGAACGGAAATGTGTGCTCCGAGCAAAATATCCTTTGTTGAAACCTGCGATCTCAAGTTAAAAGAGGTGCATTGGCAGATAAAATCTATGTAATGGGTGCTCGTTTTATATTCTATATGATATTTGAATATTTATATAAATATACTTGGCAACTATTTAGTGTAAAACCGGCACCATAGCGCACGCTATTCATACTTGGTATTTATTGCAATTCCTTCACAAACATTTACTACCACACACCTTTTCGACACAACATCGGAACCAATTTGATTTAGAGGTAGCTTTAAAGACATACATCCTAGTGGTCTCGAGTTCGACGACTGACATCTATACCTGGTGTGATGACATCGAAACGAGTCATAGAGTGCAGTGTTATTGGGCGGGGATTACCCAATTTCCTTCTGATTCATAAGCTTTGCTCCTAGTGATCGAATGGTCGAGGTTCACTCCCTTGGAAATCGATGTCTGCGTTGAGATTGCAAGTCGAAGTTCATCCACACAACGTGTAATTTAAATTGACCCTACAATCTGCAATGTTTTTTAATTATCAATGATTTTCTGAAATAAAAATCCCAAACATTTACACTCACCATAATTTAAACTATTCGCACAAATAGGAACCGAGCGCTGATCATATTAAAGCCATAGGAAACAATATAAAAATATTCAAACGAATTCTACACAAGTGAATGAAAACAACGCATAGCACTTCGCAGGATACACACATGAAATTGGTGTTCTTCCTGTTTTACAAAGTGCAAATATTTTATATATGGTTGGATAATTGGTAGACGTCAGTCGTTAAAATGTGTTCGAGAATTCTTGTTTAGGCATCATTATGGTGTAGGAAGCCTGGATTTATGCTAACGGTGATGCAGTTGTGGAGGTTGCCAGATTTGGCACCTAGCGCTTTGGTCGCCAATGTTCACAGAGGAACTGTAGTGGTTGTTTGTGGTTTGCATTAATTTTTCTCAGTATGTTTGATCGAAATAACATTTTGCAACAGCTCGCAATCAAACAAAGACGGATGAACACTTTTATTCAATTTAAGTGGTTTAATCAAATATCTCTCCCAGTTTTCCCAGTATGAAATCGAAGAATTTTACTATGGATATTTAAATTTGGTTCTGGAAATCTGGAGTTAAACTTGTACATAGTAGCCGACTATTAAAACAGGTCTTGCACAGGATTCATTGCGCGCCTCGGACTAAACAACACAGTACAATCTTTATCCGGGTTCGACACAAAATCGGACGTGCTATATTTTAGTAAGTTGAAAGTATTTCCTGTTTGCAATAGGGTCCCGCTTGAGAGCTATGATCATGCCATCGCAAAGTCATCCTCAGCTAGCTTTGGAAAGCAGAAAAATTAATAGCTTCCTCTTTGCAAAGGTAACTGTTATGGTGAATGGATTTTATTAGCCGGAACATTCGGCGGCTACGTAATACCATTCTTGCAACGGATTGTATTTTCTTTTGTTATTCGCAGTAAGGAAATTATTATGAACATTTAAATTTTTACTTAAACCGGCTGCTACACCTGCTGTCGCATTCGCACATTTTTTATCTTTTCCAACATGTTATCATCTTAGTTTTTCAAACGACTGCCCTTATCATAACGAAAATGTTTTTAAACGCAATGACGTTACAAAACTGGAATCTATATCGACTGATATAAAAATCGAATAGCGTTGCTTCAACTATATATGCATTTCATCACAATTTGTAACAATAATCATTTTGATATATAGGAAATAAAGCAAAGTTTAAGCGGAGTCACTCTCAGGATCACAACTCTAACTTTGGAGATGGAAAACTGATGCTCAGTTTCCCTGACAAGTGGACTAGTGCAGCCTTGGACAAAACCGTGCTCTTTCCTGGTCTCATAGTAAGTAACAAATAGAAACGGTTAGGTCAATGAAAATTCCATCCTGTTGGCATTTCGGTATAGGAACTTGCTGATATCATTGTATCCAGTGATGTCAACACATGTAAGAAGATTGCATCTAACATACACTCCGTGTAAGCCATCCCCTCTTCGAGGCGTATCAAAATCTTCCACAAGGCAGAACTGATAAACTATATACGCCCGCACAATAGCTTCCGGTACAACAGTAGTTATTTGATTATCACATTGTTGAATGATAAATGTTTCTTCTTTCAAGAGTTGGTTAGTAAAATACTTCACATATCTTAGCCGTGTCAACACATATTCTTCACAGTTTGTGTTATGAATATTATCCTATGTAATATGCTATTTCCTAAATTTCCCTATGTGGAGTTTGTGTTACAGCCGAATATTCTCCTTTTATGAGTGAATAAACTAGAAGTAAATTAATAGTGCGAAAATAAATAAGACGATTGGAATCGATATTGTGAACATCCTTCAAAGCAGAAACCAAGATAGAAAACATTAAATGCTCTGTTGCAATTTGACGAAATATCTATATCGATATGTTGCATTCAACATTCCTAACTTCAAAGTTCTAGGGTTATTGGAAGTTGGACAGAAGAATAATTTATTAACGCTTATAGCAAATGGTTTGGTGCATCAGTATAAGCTCAAATGACGGTGGATGCAATAGCGTTGTCTTTTTGTTATCCTTTAAATGACATTTATATTTCATGCGCTTGGTAGGGAAAACTACTGTGGTTTGCCTCTTCTGAAATACAATAAAATTATTTCAGTTATCTAAGAGACTAACGAAAGCTCACGCGGACTTAGCTGCAGTTATACCAAATACTACTAGCTATTTGTTACTACGCAATGAACGTAGCACAATTGGTTACTATAAGATTGCAAACAATATCTAAGCTTGGCAAGTAAATCAACCCCTCAAATATCTATCGGATTCAGCTACATTTACATTATTGTCATGTGATTGTCTGCATGCAATTATTGCAGATCATTGAAATTCTTTTAAAGTGAATAAATTCTTTTTTGGATTCCCGTGCTTAGGTAAATAAACACAATTGATTGTTTTGGATGTGGTGACATTGATGCTAATTCTAGAAACTGGAATACTTGTTCGCTGCAACAGCCCACGTTTATGGTAAGTACATACAACCAATTTGTCTTGAAACGTAGGTTAGCTATCTAAACTAGTTCTGGCTATTTCCTGATTGAAATAAAATGACGAAAACAATAAATATCCTTAAAGTACAACTGCCACAGGAAGACCAAGTCATTATTTATGGCAGCTTACATATAGGCAGCGTAACATAGATAATCAAATGTTAACCACCTACAAAACCAGTTGCCGACGTTTTCGGCGTTATATTTTGACGTAACCCACAAATGTATATGTTACGAAAAATGGGTAATCGTGTGTGATGGCGATTATTTATCTTTATCTACCAAAATAGAAGGTAGATGACAATATTAAATATTCTTTCTTCCGCAATAGTTTGCTCATATACCTATTCTCATTCAAAAATATACTACGAATGCCGTGATTCTCCTAGCTACAACAAATATTGGTACCTATTTTGCGGCAAACACAGCGAAAAATCTAGTTATGCCTGGTGGACTTAACATTCTGTCATCGCGGTTTTATTTAACGCAGATGCCAGACCGATTCTCCATTGCATGCGCACAGTATGCAATTAGTACGTTATTGATTTTCAGCATAAGGGATGCTGTCATTCTACATTTAAAAACAATATTTTAATTAAAAACGTAATAGCGATAGGATGCTTGTCAACTAACTCAGTACAGCCTAAGTCATTATAACGTACTCGATTATGGACGTTCACTCAGTGCGTGTCATATAGTGCGCCATCAGCTCAAAGTGGGTTGTTAAACACTGGCCTGGTCGTTTCTTCTTAGGAATAGTTTATTAAAATATTTCCATTTTGTAATGATTTATCTAGTTAGCCAGAAACTGAGACATTTCATGTTTAACTGAAACGTGAAAGATGGCGTACTTAAAAAGCACCCTGTATATTCTAACCATTCATCAAATGTGGGTAAAATGGTTGCTGAAAACTGTGTTATTTGAGAAACGCGGCTCTTGACAGTTGGGCATTTGAATACAAGCCGTGCTTCTTGGATGCATCTTGTGACACAGACACTGTACAATCGGAAGGGGAACTATCAACCATTATGTCATGTAGTGTTAATATCAATGGCCTACTGGTCATTACTACAGCTGCCAATCAATAATTGCCACTTTTGCAAACAGACAAGTTTGAAACTACATGATAATTTGGAGCGAGGAGGAGAAGCTTCTTGTGGTGCACCGATGCGAAAGAACAGCACTGCCCAAGAAATACTTTTATAAATTTTAACTGAAGCATTGTTTAAATTTGTTCGCCTTTTGCACACGAGCATCATTCGAAAATGTACCAGTTGGAGAATTTTCTGATGTTCATATACGGATTGGTCTTGGCTGTTTTGAAAATGGGCTCTGCAAACTCTTCCATTTAGCTGTGATTTACACTGCCCCGAAAAAATAAGTGGACAAAAAACCTGGTGGTTATTGTGTTGCCCGCCGACCAAAGCTTACTTCAATGCAAATTGTGGTCCACATTACGGATTCACGTGTCAATTTAGCCTAACAATTGTGTCACAGAAACAAAGAACTTTTACGTTCTCATCAGTAAGTTAAGTTTAGCACATACTTTGTTTGCTGTGCTGACATCCAGAAAGAAAGCGCCGATTGAAATTGTATCACTGAATGATCGAAAGGATTTTTAAATAACGGTAATGCGAGATAAGAAAGGAATTCAGTGGTGAAGGCTCTCTACAGTTGACACATATCAAACGTAAGGCTACATCTTGTCCTGTTATGCTAGGTGGCCAGATTTAGCTAACGATATCTAACCCTGCTATTGTGGCTGGCGACAAATGCATTGGTTATTCTGCTATATATAAATAAAGGTTTATTCCTTCCTATGCAAGGCATGCCCAAGGAGGCATAATCAAATATGTTCCATTGTACAGACTTTTCGCGGTAACCGTTAAGATAGCAAACTTAAATTGTTCAGATGTTCATTGTTGAAACTGTACAAGCGGGAAAACCCTAAATTGAATATAGTTCATTTTCATGAGGTCGGGTACGTTTGTGTGGAAATAATCAGTATGCCATACAGTGCAGTACTATATCAGGCACGAAAAGATCAAGAAGTTAGTATGATCAGTAAGATAAGAACTGTTGAATGCAAGGTGAGCAGTGGTTTCACGATAAATTAAGTACATGTGTGTGCAACGTAAAGGGCAAACTTGAATGAGCAGAACGATGCGTTTCGACTGAATATGCAAATGGGGAGTGTATCAGTGCAAATTAACAATGACGAACTTTTGCACTATTTGATTTACAACTGTAAAGTAATGGGCTGACATTTTAGGCATTGGCGAGTCATATCGCCACATCCAGTGTTGTTAAAAGGATTCGGATGGTTTTTATAGGGAGAACGCTTGCCAGGCCAAAAGCAACCACGTCCAAAAACTGACATTTATCATTTGAGCGGCAAGGCGCAAATAGCAGTGTTTTTATCGAATGAATATCGTCGCTGTTAGTCGCAGTCAGGATCAAACCAGATTTTCCGCCGGCTGACGTATTATAGAAAAGAGCCTGTTCTTTCTGAGGCACCGCCCTGCCCTAGAGAAATGACTCGGTCCGTTTGGTAACTATAGAAATAAATGAACATATTTTCTATGTTATGCATATTCGTCTGTGGAACTGCGTAATATCTCCAGTAAGTATCCAACAAATAATAGGTTGAACTTTGTTGAAGCAAAGTAAAATGCTGAACCCAATTTTTCCGGCAATGAGATGTAGCGAAATACCAGAGATAACGAATGGGATTTATTACCGTACCAAGTTGTATTGCTTGGAAAAATCCACGGCCAAATGAATGGTAAAAGTAGCTCCATATATGTGGTGCATGAAAAGCAATTGTCCAGTTTGGAATGGGGCCTAACCCATTTGTTTTAGCTCTAGGGAAAGGAAGCATTGTATTGCGACGTTTTCTGATAGAAAGCACAATATGGACAGGAATATTCCTTTGCAAAGTCAGCAGAAACTCCTATGTCGAAATTAAATGTAAGCAATAGAACACCGGATCAAATGCGTCATTTTCAACTGCATACTTTTGCTCTTTAGTGCATTAAACTTATTTTTTGTTAACGTTATTACAAATTTGCACACTTTGATAACCTAGATAATAATGAGTGCAGCAAATCGTGATTTTTTCCAGCGTTACTAGTTATGCAGAGAATAGTCTGATTATAACCAGACGTTGGCGTTAGGTATTCAGAAGAGAAACTGTGAGTCATAAAGCTTAAATACCTTCTCGTCTTGTATCAGCACTCTTAATTTGCATGCAATATAATCGAAAGGATGACGTTCACCTCCCTGTCTAGGCAATGGCAGTATATTCGAAATTCCTTGCACTTATCTGCATGGACATGAAGTATTTTCAGATAAATGGAATCATTATCACCTATACAGAAAATCTGACGAAACTGTACAAACAAGCTTTTTTGTCATTATTGCTAAGAAAGAGTGTTCACGATGCTACTTGAGAAGTTCTTATTTTGTAAATGCAGACAGTTCTTGCGGACACTATTCTAAAAATAGTTAACCAAATTGCGTAAAGTTAACTGCGTTGCGTGACGCTAATTACTATTCGATGTCTTCCTCGGATCTTTACTGATTTCTTTTGCGCCTAACGCACTATTTCCACAGGCTACCTAATAACGGGTGGTGGGAACATGCAAAATATTTAAATAAAGCTTATCCTTGTATAATTTGATTTATTTATTTCTACTTATGGATAGTTGCTGAGGAATCCTGCGAGCGACGCTAGTTTAGATTCCAGTATAGGAAAATGGTCAAAAAATACCGGAAGAATTTCAGGGCTTCACCTAGTGGCACATGGTTTTATTTTGTCTTGTTCTTTGTGGCAACATCGTTGACAATTTTTGTTAAGTAACAAGGTCGCGTGGCGCCAATGGACCTTCTGGTAACAAAACACTTCGTACTAAAACTCTGGACTTACTCATTTATTAATCGACTAAAAGCGGCTTTAAAAGCTCAACGTTCTCAAGTGTTATTGGTATTCTAATGAACATTTGATGAATAATGGCATTTAACCTATTATTATGAGTTTCGAAAGTTAAGGTAACAATGTCGTTATCCCGAATGCAACGCTTAGCGCGCAATATACAAACTATGTCGCCCGAAATATGTACGTTTACTGTGACATCTCTAAACTTAAACCTGCTGTAGTTTTGGATCATCGCCAACCAATTTATGCGATTTTTGTCACCTAACATATAAGAATATAAATATATGCTCGTGCAGGTAAGTGAGTAGCAAAATTATCTTAAATTGAAATATATAAATGATTGATAGAGTTAATCCCAAATTTTTAACAGTGTTATTTAATTTAACCTCATATCATACCGACCTATCAATAAAGAGAATATGCAGTACTAAGATATCGTGATGGTTACACTGTGTTCACAACTACATTCCCTCAATTATTTGCTCTCCCTTTAAAACTGTGTCGGATATGATGGTGCTCTAGGTTAAACTTTGCACTTTCAGGGCACAGCTGACTAATCACATACTGGAGTATTAGGAGTTGGAAGTGAAACATTGGCACAGGTAAAGCTAACGAAAAAAGAGAAGATATTAAGCATTCAGTCGTATACAAAAGACCAAACCACTCAGTGCATCCGCCCCGCGAAATCAATCATAGACCCCATTCAATCAAACAATTGCACGGGCCAACCAACCAACCGTGATTCAAGGTCATTGAACAACATAAATCAACGCTGTTACTTCATGAATCTGCAGTCCCCTACCATGTGATTTCCTTGCTTCAAAAATAACCGGTTTTATTCGTTTTATATTCTATCGACCTAATGAGAAAAGTCTATGTTATAACCCATGGCGACGGAAGTATAGAAGGGAAAATACCAACCTCAACAGAGGAATCTGTGCGATCCTTTAGCAACAAGATTCTCAGTTTGCAACATTTTAGCTCTACCTAATGAATATGTAAAATGGTATTTGTCTCTTCCTTACAATAACAGCGCAATGTAGCAAGAATAAATTAGTTTTGAGCAAATTGTACCCACAATTTATGTTGTTCAACATTATATTTCATCTGGTGTCACGTTTGGATCCCGGTTCAAACGTTATGCGGACAAAAACCGCGTTCCTTTCTTTGGTAACTTTGCTGAATGGCATTCACCAACACTGCAGGGGTAGATGGGCGATAGGGAACACGAGCGATTTTTAACGACATTTTACCCAAACGTCCGCCTGATGTAATCTTTTCTGCGAGGATTAAATATCGGACGCAAACATTTGGCAAACATTCCTCGCCACTTAACAAAAGCTATCATCAGTTGACACTGGTCAAACACTCAGCGTAAGACTACGTTATGTTCGCAGGTATAGTCCATTGCGAACGCTAATGTTTCAAATTTGGATCTGTGAAAGAGTCTCAGTACAAATGCATGATGCTCATTTGTGGAATACAGGCTCTCTTAGCAGTGCGCTTCCGCAAACTGCTGCTTAGCATTCTGGAATGAGACCTCGGCCTCACATTACAGAAACTGATACAGGATTTTTATCGACTCAATTACCTGAAGTAGGACTGTAGTTTGGTGAAGCAGACCCTAAGCAACTTAGTAGGAGAAAATCCTGTCACCTCACATCAGCTGGAGTGCAACAAGCCATCTACAGAGTGCTGGAAATGCGGGGCAAGTCACAGCGCAACGCCATGCACTTTTCGCCGAAATGGGTGTAATCATTTCCAACTTTACCATTGCAAAGATGTTTTTCTAAGCTGCACAACAACACCGGAAATGAACACTCATACGTCCGATCTTCGAGGCCGTCATCGAGGAAGGCAACCCTCAGCGATACCAATAAAATGCGACATCACGCAAGTGCTATCTTACAATAACTGTGGACGGTTATCTGGCTACATTACAAGTGAATCTTGGACTGGATGACACAATCATTTTACCGTCTATTTGTGAGGCCTCTGAGAGTCCCGAGTTCTTGCCTACTAAACTACTTACCATCTGTGCATCAGTATCAACGCTGGGACGAATTGGAGAGTTACCATGTTTTGTAACGTATGAAGATCGTAAAGCTGAGTTCATCTCTTTCCTCAAAAATAATCCCAGTCTATGCTTTCTCAGGATTGACTGGTTATAAATCTTCAAACTTTGGAGTATCCCATCGGAAAAGATGTGTAAATTGACACCGGTTACCAAGGTTACTCCCGTGAGCATTGATCCAGTATAGACACCGATTTAATTAACTATCATCGGTGCGGGAAAATTTGACAGCTGTTGACTCATGCTTACGGTACGAAAAACTTATGGATGTCCACACATCGCCGCAACAGTCAATTCTCATCTTACTCCACAGTGGTCTGCATGAGAATACTAGAACCAAAGCACTGGCCAGAAGTTAATTCCCTTGTAACAGATTGGATGACGGAATCCCGCATTTGTGAGAATAGTGCGAACATCGTGCGATTACGTACCACTAAATATCGTTGCCTAAAACAACAAAGCTCTTGTTCCGCAAGCACATAGGTTTCGCTGTCTGTTGTGTACACGCCATAATTAATTGTGGTCTGTGCTCATTCAAAGTGGACAGATGTCATCACAATGCTAAAATCAACCTCAACAACCACTTTCCAATATCTGCTTCAGGTGTTTAGTTGTTTCGATGACTTAGAGCTACCCGTATGAGACATTGGGCCACGGTTAATCTCGGGGAATTCGCAAGGTTTTTTACCTCAATGGTATTAAGCATCGCGAAAGCTACCCTACCAACCCCAGCCAAACGGTCAGGTTGAGCGATTTGTTTATTCATTTACACTGTCACTGATCACAATGCAAGGGAACGGATGGAAAATTGATAGCGTACGGTCATTTCTCATGGTGTATCGCATCTCTGCACATTCAGCGTTTAAGGGGCAGTCACCATAACGGTTATCCATATGCCGACTAATAAGATATGTTTGGAAATCCATAATGCTTATGCGATAACTTTCAGCAGAGTGAAAATGCAGAACTGTTTCAAGGTCAGAAGCACGGGGCCGTAAAAAACGTCAAATCCGGCGAACTACTATAGGTCACAGAATTCGGTTGAACAAATACAAGTGAGCTCCGTGTACAGATTTAGTCTGATTGGCAGAGTCGGACACAATTAAGTCGAAAGTGAATCATGGCACCATCAACTCAATCAGTCACATCTCCGCTCCTGCAGCGACCAGAGCGTTATGGATGTTAATCCAAATCTGGATTTTTAACTACTGCTTGAGGATTTTTCTCGGACGAAAACAACAGATGTGTATTGGGAACAAAGCGCGCATTTAGGCAGATAGATCAGTTCAGATTTGTATATGTTTCGCAGATGGCCATCACGAAATGCTCGATCACCATATACATTCGTAAGAACACAAATACCGGAGGCCCATGGAAGACGTGCTAAGAGAAGCTGAAGATATTTATACGTATCTACAATCGACGGTTCGCATTCGTCACTCAAAATCAATGATAGACGACATCCAACCAGAAAGTTGTATAAGCAAACCAATCACCCGTGAGCCACGGCTATTGAACCAACGTAGCTAACGTGGGTCTCACATGAACTTGCATAATCTTAACATGTGATCACGTTGGGTGAATAATACCGGTCCTAACCACGATCCAGTATTGTATCCACTTACTGATTATAGCCCAGGTTTAAAACTTATGATATGAAGTTAAAGCAAAAACTTAACATTACATGACTTCATGAAGAAATTGAAGTTTAAAACGGGTGTAGAACTTAATTGCTTATTGGTACATATTGTTCAGAAATATCAAATATTATAGAGAAACTTTTCCTGTGTTATGATTTTTCCTCCGATTACATTCAGGCTGACTGCTAAGGCGTAAAGTTGGATTTCGTTTACCGCCTGTTTTAATTATTTTTCTTAGTCTTATACTTCGAACTCGCAAGCAGTTGATCAACTTTCCTTCTACTTCAAAAAATATGATAGCTGAAATCTTCATTACGTTTTAAACATATCCGCTGACGTATGCATACTAAAACATTTAGTTCATTTGATGCAACTTTTGCACATTTCAATGCCAGCAGAACTGCAAAATCCTGAATGTGCTTGCGTTTAGATAGAGACAGTTTTATTTAACAAATGCGGTATTGAGCAAGGAGCATTAATTTATAATAAATCTCAGCGTTGAAACAAATGAATTGTGGGTAGTTATACAAGCATCTAGTTATCAACTCCCTGTTGTCTGATTAGAAACGAAAGGTGTTTACGTGGTAGAGGTAGGGATGATGCTAATTTCGCATAAACTCAAGGAAATTACATCATTGTAAGAACTCGCTATAAAGCTGAATATTTGCTAAGCAATGTCAATGCTGTTTTGCCGACTGGTTGATGATTCCACCACCGACATTCATTAGAAAGAAAAGAAATAAGACCCCAATCACTAACGGACATGAGTTTGATAAAATTTAATCAATTTCAGCGTTATTTAAAATGTGCCAGGCATCTCGTTTCCTATTTGCAAAACAGATGTCGCAGGTCTTTATGTTTCATTTTGTCCTAGTTGTTTTGCATAAACACATGAGTCTTAACGAATATGGTAACATGTATACGGCCATTGATCAAAAACATTTGGTCACATGTAACAAAATGTTGGCTTCTCCGCACACTACGTTTCTCTCTGATGGCTTTATTATCAGGTCTTTCTTTACCAATTACACAACACAGTCCTGATTATTTGCAGTTCACTTAACGAGAACTAACATTTAAGAAATTAGAGTTACCTACTTTTAAATTCCTTACTCAATGAAAGCATTTCATTGCATTCAGTTCTATTCACACCATGCATTCAAGTTCAGGTTTAGTAGAATGCAATGAAAATCTAAATATTAGACTGCGTACTGCTGCTCGTGAAGAGAGTGGACCGGTGAATAAGTTCCCTCGCTTAAATGCGAAAGCCATCGCTTCGGTTTATATGGAAGCAAACGGCTGTGTTACATTCACAACTTATGTCTTATGCATCCAAGAAGAACTCACCGAAATATAAGGCAATGAAATAAAATGCGGTTTTTCGAATTCTAAAATGATTTGTCACGCTTTCACCGTCTTTACGATGACCTAATTGCAAACGTTCTATAAACTTCTAACGGTTATTCTTGGATGGAAGCACTAGAAACGTTACATTTGTGGATGCGAGTCCAAGAGAAACTAGCGTTTCTCTACCACAAGCTAATGATATATTTTTATCTGAATATAGTATTAAGGTTACGGTTTTTACTATTGGGATCGGGTATCGTCCTAGTAATTGGAATGGCACAGGCTGAACTCAAAGTCATGCGGGATCAAGAATGAAATTGATTAACAACATTCAAAACACACGGAGTGAGCTACAAGAAACGACAATCATGACCTCGAGAATTTACAAGATCCAACATAATATAATATTGACGTATGTAAGGAAGGTTTGAAAGTACGGCAAATATCCGTCTGGTAATGTAAATAGTTAAAAATCACCGTATAACAACTTATCTTTTTGTTTCCAGGGTTACAGTAGCGGAATTAACATGTTGCACACACCTCAAGCACACTTCGAGAGTTTCTGCTAAGGCATGTTTGTATTCATTGACAATTTTCGCATGCTTGAAAACAAGCAAGTATTTATCATTCCGTTCGATTCATATAAGCAGCCAAACATAGTGAGGATCGCAGATGTAAGTTACATTGCCAATGTGATGTTCTGAGAAATATAGATCATTGGACATCCATCTATCGCTTGGATAGACTCTTGACTGGGTCATTCTCTACAAACTATTTCCTCTGTGTGGAAGGTGTTGATCGAATACGGAAGCTGCGACGGCCCGTGTGAGCAGCTGTGAGGCTCGATCGACCTCAAGGCGCAGTGAGCATTTTGTAGATGCAGTTAATAGCATTCCCTCTGATACATTTTCCTGATTGTCTATTACTTCTCCGAAGCCATATTTTCAGTCACATTTCCTAAACATGAGTGCATTCAATTATCTCTGAGTAGGCTTAACTTAAATTCAATTCTTGCCCAGTTATGTTGAAAACGTGTCCAACTTCTTAGGCATAGAACTTAAAACAGTAGAAGAACAATGCACATGCTTGCTAACATATATAGCAATATGCATTTAATTTAATAACCTGTGAACAGCATATGGGTAACCTAAATATACTGGAGTCACTGGCGGCAATACAACGCTTGGTGCTCATAGCCGGCATGCATCTAACTTACCTTAGTTTCTTCCGCCGGAACCATTTTACAACTAATGAACAGAGATTTTGGCGAGATAACTAAAGCCGCAGTCCAAGTTGATTGGTTTCTGTCACAACCAGCAGCATTTATGAAAGACTGCTGCACTGTTATAAGAAGCAATAACACTATGTATTTTCAAATTGTGCGCCCGAGTTTGGAAATTTTGGACCAGTAAAACCACAATGGTTTGACAAGTAATAGGAAATAATTGATCGACGAGGGCGCAAATTGTTAGAAAGATTTCTTCTTTTCGGCTTTTCCAAATAATGCAAGGATTGCAAGAAAAGTGTACTATTTGCAATTGCGCCAAATCTAGCAAGTGCTAACATTTCTAACCGCGGATGGCCACCGCTTCAATGAAAATGAGAACATCCCTGTACAAACATAACTCAATGAATAATAAACACCTAGATATGTTGACTTTTATTTGTAAATGATTAACTGCTATGGTGTAGAAAATATCTTCACCTTAGGATAGTTTGTTGAACATATGCGCACTCATTGGCGGGTGGACCGAATGATGTGCCACAACTCACAAACGTCGGTTTTGGCCCTTAGGGAAATTAGTGTGATCGATATTTGTACAAAGTATACATCCGCTCCCTGATATCAGTTTCATACATAAACAGACCTTTTCGATTGACATATCAGACATTGTGGAATCACTTGGCCTCAAGGTCTTAAGGGAAACACATTTTACGCATTTGCCTAGATTTGACCTAGATTTTTCAACCCGGCTGTTAAGGAAACAAGATCTGCAAACCCCACAGATAAAAAATAAACTATGAGGAGTAACAGCACACGTTTTGCTAAGGGATCAGAAGCTTAAAGCGTAAAACAAGCGTCGACGTAAATTACCTATCAAATTAGAGTATAATGTAGTAGTTATGGTTTTGCGATCTGAATTTGACGCTTACTATTAATACTGACTTTGATTGCCACTGAATTGAAAGTTGGTCACCAAGAACACTAAGACAGTTAGGAAGCAGAAGAAAATTGGTTGGTCTCAGCTGCATGCAATGTTTTGGCGCAGACAATACCATATTTCCATAGCAATTAGATAATTGTACAAATAAAACAGCTGATAGATAGAACCGATAACAAAACATAATACTAGTTTCGTTTGAGTTGTGCTGAAAGCTCATAATTTAGCATATTTCGTTAAGTAGTAATTATGTATTTCATTAACTAAAACTAGGAACACTTCCTGCTGTAAATTTTTATGGTATATTTGAATAGGTAGTTTAAAAGTGAACAAGATTTGCTTTCATAAATTATTATGTTACAGGAAGAGTAGAGTTTAATATATCAACCTTGATCAAATAAAACAGGTCAAGACTGATGGTGGTCATTTAAGCATCATGCTATGGCTTGTGAATGTGCGTGAATTAACCTTTCGAGATCTTAACGTTTCCTTTTTAGGATTACGGTCAGTCATCTCTACGAGCCGAGCTATATCACACATAATTGTTTGGGAACGTTACCTACTAACACGTAGTATACCGAGCAAGTGCCGATCACTGTAGTAGATCGAAGGTACAAACGGACGCAAAACATTTCCGTGGTTGTTTAACGACGGAACAAAAAGGATTAGCCGTTTAAAATGTAATTTACATTATGTAGTTCACCCTTTTCTAGGGCAACATTTATGACGCGTCATTGCATCTAAGAAGAAAATGAATGTAAAAATAAGGAATAATCCAAATTTCCGAGGCAAACCAAATGTGGTAATTTGGTTAAACCAGTGAAATATAACTCAATAAATTCTGTCTAATAAACGCTCGCAAATAATCTAAATCTTAGTCTAAAATATAATAATTCTGTGTAAACGGCACCGTTTGGTAAATGTGTCGCAAATACAAATGTATTTTAAACGCTCTGAGCCCAACGCATCTGAACCCAACCTAATTAGCTTATGACTGCAAGACGGACAATAATGGGTTTTTATATCATACGTAAATAACATTTGATCGGTATAATATTACCGTTGAGTATACTGAAATGCATAATAACTGCTGGAGATGAACATTTCGTTTAATTTCGTTTAATATAGATGAAGCTAGCCACATCTACTTATAATCTTTGCGACACTCGTAAACTAATTTCTCTCACTTACTTTCCGTGAAACACACAACCGTAATCGGTATTGCTATACAAAAAAGATGTTTAGTGTTTCTCTGCTAGATAGCCTCTCCGGCCATACCTACCTATTTGCGACAGAAAAAAGAACATAGTAAATTCAAATTTCAGGATACAGATTTTACATGTTATGGAACAGTGGAACAATGAATTAATCAGGGTTAAAATAAAAATACTTTAAGTCCTGAGGCTAAATCGTGAACATAAACTTGAAAACGCCATGAATTTTAATACGGTGATGTAATTTATTAATTTTTTTAGTTTAGGTTCATTGTGCAGTTCGCAGAGAAGCTGTTCCGTTGTTTGTCAGAAGTGCTTGATCTGGATGGCGTACTTCAAATGCGAACATTCTATATGATCAAACCTATCAAACGTACACTGCAGGAGGTCCAAGTGTTGGCTTGCTTATCACATTCGTTGTGTAATTAATTATAACATAAATATTCATGCACACGAAACCCGATACACCTTCCAATGAAAGTGCGAAGCCAAACGCCATTTGTTAGCCTATATTCGTAGGTTCGCTAGTGACATATTTTCGTGATAAACAAGTGCATATCATTGCCTGCAACATGTGAATACTTCTCTACCTGCTTTGATTTGCTATGGGATCGACACCATCGTGATGCCTTACCAAATCATGATTTTAACTGTAAAGTATAGAAAAATACTGGCGTTATCAAGAATTGCAGTGGGCTTATTCCGAGCTGACTAGCCGAACAGCCTCCACGTGGGGCTAGCTGGGTGCTTCGGGTTAATCCCGTTCAAGCGAATAGTTCGGCAGCAGCGTTTCAGGACGTGGTGATTTTTCGCCTGGCAAGCGTTCTTCCTATAAAAAGCCCCGAAGGTCCGTTTAACAAAACGTGACGTGGAGAATGTGACTTTCACTAAATAAATCACTGCCCCTTCATCTTCCGAAGGAGCCTTAATTCAAAAATGTCATCTAATTGGAGAATTTGCATCGATCCCTTCATGCGAAAGCAAACATAGCAAACAAACTCAGGAATTCAGTCACACTCTAAAATTTCAATCAAAATGCTCCCTTAAAAGTACACGTACATATATGCAAAAAATAAATACAGTATGTTACTGGTCAAGATGCCATATTTACACAATTACCGACTATAATACAGTCACAGCCTACAAATTTTCACACTATGTAAACAAGCCTATCAGGGCAAACACTTACCACTTCAACCTTGATGTTATCCTCACATGTGAATTCCCAATTTTGCAGCCAGCACAATGTGCCTACTGCCAAACATCGTCTGTAGAACTTTGATCATGCCTGATAAGGTACGCCTCGATGCTATGGAGAAGAAAAAGTTTAATTATTTATTTACGATTAACACTAATGCAGTTATATCGCGCCAGGCATGGTACTAGATAACCTCAGGAATAAGCGGTTCCTAGCATGAATGCATGTGAATTGCCTAAAAGAAGCTCATTGGTCTTATATCACTTTACCTTGTAAAGAAGTGTACAATTATCCATGCGATCAAATGCCTCGAAATCAAGGTACGTTTAATCAATGTTGTAATTTCAGAACAACTAAATATTTGCTCCGGTGCAGGTCAGTCGGACTATAATTAAAATCTTCACACTAGTATCAGCTACCAATGATAATATAACCTTCTTTAACTTGGTATGTAGCTTTTCAAATGTCTGGCTTACAATATCATTAGGCTTAAAAATGTATGGCCTAATCATCAATGTGCCAATAAATGTTGCTGACATGTAGTCGAACCAATTCTTGAACTACATCTCATATTTTCCTACCACCATTGGTTCTGGCAGAAATATCCGAGCATATACCACACTGCGTTCAAACCATATGGAGTGGGGAATTCACTTTATATCCGGTATTACAAGCTTTACTGATTTTCACCGTTAGTTTATGAGGTTTGAGACAGCGGCCCCAACTGGGGGTCATCGAGTATTAAAGTGCGGTAGGTCGCAATCAGATCAAATCGTATCCGACAAGAGGACGTTGTAGATTCCTGGTTTCGCGCACATATCTTCATAATTTATTCCCTGTAGACCAGAATTGAGTCTGCTTGATAACAGTTGGACCTGGTAGATCTTCTGTGCCTCGGCTAGGGTGAACGGCTAGAGGCGCGTGAGCAGTACTTAAAGATTTGTCATATGATAGACTCGTCAAGCAGCTATGTCTTCCGACCACCTAAAATAGCTGCGTTTTATAGATCGATTTGTGTGCCGTAAATTACCGTTGTAGCTTTTTTTGTCATACAAGCATTCAAGTTGGAGATCGAGATTATTACGTAAATATTCGCGGATGAAATGTGTAGCAGTCGGCCATCAGGAGTGCAAGTTCAGCCGCCATCTACATTCTACGAACTCAGGAATGCCGACCTGAATCCTTTTGCGAAATTCTGAAGGTCAAAAGGTGATGTGGTTGAGGCCTTGTTGAAGTGGACCGCAGTAGTCGCTGGTGCAAATCATTTTCCAAATATTCAGGGAATCCTAAAACTTGGCATGCTGTGACCGAAGAATATGAGGCATATATTTCAAGTGGATCAGGAACTGAGTTTGACCTAGCAACGTTTCTTGGGGTATTCCACTACTTAGAGGACACCCGTCGCTTGGATTACAAACAACCTATAAATGCTGCTTTCCTTCGACGAGAAAATACTGGATCCACTGATGCAGTGATAATTTAACAAAGCACACTAGCAACTGCTCGACTGGGACATCGTTGTCCACCTTCTCAAAAGCTTTGTTAATAGCGTGGATGTTTACACCGACAGATCATTCCTGGTTAACTACTTGCAGTTTTTCATGCACAATCTATAGCAACGAAGAGCGTCAGAGTTTTCAACAGACTCCCCTACCAAATCGTGCTGAAGACTTTCAAAATATGCATTGAACGTTTTCGCCGTCTAAGGGGCGAACTCATAGTGGTATACCAGATTCTGAGAAAGGGTAAAACCCACGCCATTCCTATCTGATACACAGTCAAAACTCCCCGCTAAGAGGTAATCGGCTTAACCTGGCCACGCAGTACAGCCGACAGGAATGTCGGCGATATTTTTTCTCCATTTAACACACCTTCCTGGAACATGTAATTAGTGCTCCCACCCTATACCTTTACAAAAATGCCTTTGACGATACTTGTCACAAATAGACCACCAGATACTGGCACTAATGCAAAACAGACCATGTGCAATGTCATAACCCTACTCGAGAAAGAGTCACTCATAACCGCTTGCACATAATTTGATAAACGCCACAAATGTAGAAACAATATTTCGTAGCCCGTCGACCCGAGATACTGGCACACTCGAAGGCATAGTCCATGTTTTTTCGTTTTTTAAAGTGATCAATAACCACTCCACTTATTGCTTGGTGCACGCACATTCTGATTTCAAACTCCCTTTATACGGCAGTGCAATTATATCTGTAATAGCCCGATCCGACGATTCCATTATTCCTTGATCTATCTTTCTCACTCGAACCACCCTACGGGAAATGTCAAGCAACTGCTTTTATACCCGTTATTGTACATTGTTCATCACCGGCAAGTTTTTAATGCACGGTTGGCCTAACGTGAAATCTTGCTGTGCAAGTATAAGTGGATGATATGATTGAAGCTGTTATGATAGAGATTTTTTCATGATCTTATCACAAAGCTTAGGCAAAATGAGCTCCTTTCGAAATTTAGGAATTTTTCTTGGATCATAACTCTTCGCAATCGGTTTTAGGCATGCGAATTTCCAGTCACTGGGCAATAAGCTTTCATTTAGTGACCAGTTGAAATGGTCAGTCACGACAGGCGAGACGATAAGCGATAGGGGTTTGAGAATCAGTGTTTGTAGTATGTCAGAGCTAGCCGGTTTGTTGGGAGTATTTGGTGAGTATTTAAATTATCGCTGCAACACCACAAAACTGAATATCCACTTCGGTGAGTACAAATAATTTTGGACTCAGTACATACTTCCTAACGCGGGAGAATTGCGCCGCAAACGCTGTCGCATGACCAGTGCTGGAGGTTGAAAAATGTTCGTTCAATCAATGTAGCACCATTAGAAAACCTCTCAGGTTAAGGCGCTGATCCACGCAAGCAAATATTATTAATGAGTCAACCATAAAGTCTATCACGTCAATCCATAATTTTATTAAAAACAAAGAACCAGGAATAAACATGGACGGATACGGGTAAAAGACTGAAAATCTGGTTTTATATCATCTCAATCAAAATTGAGATTGTGAAATCATGTAATATCAAGTACATATCAAGAGGATGCATGATTTCATTCGCCAGTGGATAATGTATTTATTGTAAGTAAGAAGACAGACACCCAAAGCATAGGGCTGTAATGTGTAGATACGATCAAAACCCTGGTTCGCTTGATCGCATGGGCATATAATCATACACCTAAGTCACTCTCACCGTTGGACAGAGAGCGGCTAGCGATAAACAGTCATAACAGTCCTCCTCCGTTAGATTTATAGTATCCAGCTTGATACTGTTCAACGCTCCGCTTCTCATGATGTAATCGTTAATTCTGTATAGGTTTCTTAGAGTCACCTTCATTTGCTAATGCTTCTGGTTTTATTCTCAGAGATGCACGCTACACGCAATTTGCATGTTCCGTTTCTGGAATCAAGCTGTTGTCAAACTGGGTCCAATTCACGTTGAAGAATTCGCATATCTTTTAATTCCGCTTCCACCGCACTACATCTTTTAGTTCTGGTAAACCCTCAGTTAAAATTGTTATCAGTTAGCATGCGTTTAACACATACACTGTGCCTTGCCGCAATTACATTGTCTATCGTTTTCATTTCCTAGCGGCGCTTCATCTAGGACTGATGTTCACCGACGGTTCGATGCCGACTGAGGTTCATCAGATCCAACAGAGTTCAAAGAGCTCGTCTCATAATAAATGAACATGAAGATGATCCGAGTTAGTGTGTGGTATAATGCGATATTGTAAAAGGAATCTGTTCAGGTGGGTTTGAAAACTTCCGGAACGTTGTTTGACCACATCCTTTTTGGTTGTAAAAACATTGATCTCGACCAAACCATTAGACGAATAGTGAAATGGTGCCGTGAAAGCATTCTCGATTCCACCTTGCCATAGAAATTGTCCGAACTCGTGAGTGGTAAATGTCGGGCCGTTATCTGAAACAATCTTACGTGGTACAACCTGTATAGTGAGTTCATTCATTAAGATGTGCGCAACGGTTGACAGTCATAGATGTGGTTGCCCCAGCTTCGATCCATTTGGAATATGCGTGCAATACAACCAGAACCATGACACGGTTTATGGATCCACCAAAACCAATGTGTAATCTGTTCCACGGCCGCGCGGTTCATTGTCATGAAGACATTGAATCAAGCTGTGGGGATGATTTGTTTTTTGAAAGCTAGCACAAAAATTTGCAATTATGTATGTCATTTGATCGACTCCCGGCCACTAGATGTAGTTAAGTACTAGTGCGTTCATAGTTGAATTTTCTTGGTAACCAATATGAATCCCCGCAAGATTATTTGGCGGTCATTTGAGGATCACAAATAGCGAGCCACAAAATGCAATCGTCCTCAAGGCTTAATTCATCTCTTCGTCTATGAAATACTCGTAAACTTTTACCTGTCCGCCCAAAGAATGAGGATATAATCATGCACCTTCGACAGTCCAGGATCACACGTTCTTTCCGAATTTTTTCGTTGCTGTCACCGGAGAATCATGCAACCAAAATCTTAGTTGTACCATTTCTCTCATAGATGGCTTGTAGACGTCAGATTAGAGCATTGGTACAGTGCTTCTTCTTCCCCGGAAGAATTTTCAATTGGTATTGGTAGACACAGATTAGAAGAGCTTGGCAAAAACCCTGACGATTATTTTCGAGATTTGCAGACACGCGGATGGCGCACGACGTTCAATCATTTGGCCCTGGGTGACTCATCGGCAACAGGTAGCTGATTTGGAACAGTTTATTTCCTCTTCTGGATTTCAGAGCAGATCATCTTCCTGATGATACTAATTACCTTCCGAAAGGATCATATTCTCAATTTGCGAGATGTTGCTTGTGTGGGGTCTAAACGTGTTGGTTTAGCTTGTCGCGCAGATACTGCCAAAATTTACTCATTAGAACCATTAGTACATGGATAGCTTATCCACTATGGATGACATTTTCATTGGCCATTATTTTGCCTTGACATGGAGAACATTGCTACCTTACCCTTTTGTTCGAACAATTGAATTCGGCGCCTTTCATGACTGCAAAAATATGTTGGTATTGCACTTACTTAAATTTATTCTGATAGTATATTTCAGAGCCGTCACTGAACATGAAGACAATTGCTCTTGACAACAACATTCCTGTGGAAGAAATCTGATGGCCTTTTATGGAAAATCTATGCTTTTACGTGTCCTGCACAACGGGATACAGCCTTATTACTCTACTAATTCTACCTATGAACCGAAAAGCATTAGTGTCAACTTACTGTGGATGCCGCAGGTGAATAAGGATTCGTATTTTCGCTTGAAATGGTACGAATTTAGCCATAAGGATCAATTGCACTCGCCATCTGACATGTCCAGTGTGGATACCTGGCCAGGAAGTCTTTTACGCCGGGACCAGTATAACACAACAGAAAGACAAACCTTATTACCTCGAAATTCTTAGTAGTCTGTACGATCATTCACCCGACTCTCCAGGTCATTTCATTTTTCGACGGGATTAGATGACAAAAGGCGGAACTTGAGTAAGAAATTCGGCTAGCAAACGCAGAAATGTGGAACTCATGTTTCTACGAACAGTTGTGTACACACTCGGTCCGTAAGATACATTGCAGATTATACATTACCATTCAAACGGATCGACGACAGTGTTCCAGGACGTGGTGGGTTTTCGCCTGGCAAGCTTACTCCCTATAGAAAGTCGCAAATGTCTGTTTTTCAACACTAAGGCATGTTCAATGTCACACTTCACTTAATAAAGTCACTGCCCTCAAATTTACACTAACAAGTTGATCAGATCGACATTTCGCCACCTTACAATAATATTTGGATAATGTACACTAAAAATGTATTTCCCCATCTCTAACGTCCCTCACAACCATATTTTGCACGTTTACTGCTGATTCTATACAACACACATCATTTAAACCAGACTATCATCACATAGGTAAATATTATGTTCCTGAACATTACATACTTAATTTCTGTAACGTTTATATAGTTTGTGATCAGCGTATTACGTGTCCTACAGCTTGCTTATTGAGGAACCATAGCTTAAAAATTGTTGAATATGCCTGACTAGTTGTGCGTCAAAGAGTTCGAGTATAAAATATTTGTAGATTTATTTATATAGGTAAAACATTCGATTCACCCAGAATTACCAGTAATGGCTTGTGGTTTGTGCGTATTTAGAATTTCTGCCCAAATAAATATTGATGAAATTGCACAACCCCATAAACGACCGCCAAAGCCTTCTTGTCAATATGGGCGTAATTGCTTTAGGCCTGCGATTGGGTCCGAAAGGCAAATGCAACTGGTTTCGTTACTCCATTTTGTCAGGTTGCAACATGTTGGATCCGACTCCGAATTGTGACCCATCACAAGTTATCGTCATGTACCGTATTTTTGAACTATAAGGTGCACCTAAATGCCTCATATTTGCAAAAGATGTGATAGTGCCCATTCTATTCTGGTGCATCTTAAGTATTAATGGTTGTGCTGAGGGTTAGTAAGCTGGAAGCAATTTTTATAATCACACTACCCTGAGAAATTTGTCCAAACGTTTCATGACGACTTTGATTTCTAAAGCATAATGGCTGGTCAGGAACCACGTGTAGTCAGCTTTATATGTTGTCTAGACAGACTTGTTTTGGAGATGGTGAACTCTGTGTGGAAGCGAACTTATTTGAGATTTTCTGACTTTAAACATCCACGCTGATATCCCATACTGTGATATATGCGGTTACTCCACCCGGGAAACTTACTTGGTCCAAGAATGCACCTTGCAAACACTGTCTAAAACACGAACCTCTATCTCCGTGGTTGCAGGTGAGTGTTTAAACACACGATCTACGCTCACATTAGTGTTCCAATGCCATGCGTTCATACAGACATTCGATGGATCTCGTGTGCGCTTTGATCACATTATCGTCCAAACTGAGGTTTTCAGTAAGACAACTGAAATAAACGTCATCGTGCGAGTACTAAGGAGGGAGAAACAGTGCACCTACTGAAAAATCCGTGATAGCATGCCATCTGGTCAACATATGAGATCAAGCACGAGTATATTTTTCAGCACCAAGGGCGTACTGGAGATAAAGATGAAGCTTGTTCGTTTACCCCTAACACTTAGCCTGATAAGTAATGTGAATCAAGATACCGGTAATTAAGGATCCCGAATTGACACATATTAAGAGACATGCTTACGAAGCGAATTTAAAACTTAAGCCCATCAGCCACCTAATACAAAGTGGGAATACAGCAGCTGCGAAATACATCAACATCATTAAATTATTGATAGCAAGGTGGAAGAAGCAAGATGACCAGCGCCAAGTGAAGAAGACAAATAACGTTTCCAGAGGGAACAAATTATAATGGTCACACCTAGAAGAAAAAAAATGGGATTAGATTATTTAACATGGAAGAACAGGTAGAAGCATCTTTAAATTTTCAGTGCGATTCAAGGCAATTGCAATGGCATGGTGATATGATGATGCACGACTTTCAAGTAGGTCCACCTTGATGCTTCCGTTTTATTAAAATCCGTCATTTCTGAATCCGCACACGAACTAACACCTCGCAGCAACTGCCAATCGAATACAAAGAATTATTGGCCATATTTTGTACTTACCGCAAGAACAAGAGCTCCGAAATGAAGACTTAGCCAGACCATATCACAAACATGGACGAGGTTCCTCTTAGCTTTGATAACCCCGTGAACGATACAGCTGAGAAAAAGGGACGTCTACTGTATCTATACGAACCCCAGGGAACAAAATTCATCCTTCATTTTAGTTCCCCATTGACAGTCTAATAGCCAGAAACTACCACCAGTGGTCAATTTTTAAGTTAAAGACTGCCGAAAGAAAGGTTCGCTGTTGGGGTGATCGTCAAGTTAACACAAAAGCTGGATGCACAAGGAGAAAATGAGCGAGTGCCTAGAAAAAGTGTACGTCAGAATGCACGATGGCTTTTTTCACCTCTTCGTCCTCCGTCTACTCCTGCAAATTACCGTTCAGTTACGATTCTGCCTGTTATCTCCAAAGTCATGGAAGAAGTCATCGGTTACGTACTGCTTGGCTAAGTTGAAAGATCCGGCATCATAGCGTCGGAGCAGCATTGAGTTTGCATACATCGATTAAGCAATCCAAGCTTGGCACACTTGGTTAAAGCGTGATCTTGCATCTCACAAATATCCCCAACGTCAAGAAGCACATTGGTAAGGGATTGCGCAACTATTCGGACAAACGGCGGATAGACATGTTCAGAGTTTCCAGCAGACGCAACAGGCGACTGTGAGGAACATACATTTGTTTAGCAAAAGTTCAACGACACACACACGAACGCCGCAACATAAAGAAACAGCCCGAATTCAAGTCTCAAAGGCAATGAATTGAAAATTAGACATTTGAAAGTGGAACTTTCAATAAGGCGTGTTGACTGCATAGATAATGTAAAATTCTATGCAACCAGATGCTTTAAGTTGGCCCAATATACCCTTTGTTTTCTGCACTCTTCGCTTTAGATAACCCAATTGAAAGAAACAGGCGGCTCAAATCTGATGAGTGAGCAAACCACAGTATTGTTCGATCGCGTTCGGTCCAACGGTGACCAAATTAGTCTGTGAGGTACGCACACAGCGTGTAAACGGAAGGAGCAGATGCATAATGTGCTACCGTAACATAGTATTGCATGCCCTTCTGACTCCAGTTGTGGACGCAATAATGTCTGGCACATTTCCAAATGTGACGACGCTGGGAAAGTTAAGACTTTAGTGCTTTAAATTATTGAACTACCAGTAACATTCCTGAAAAAGAAATATGGTCACAAAATTTCTCGCTTGCTAATCCAGCGCAAACCATTACCCTGACACTGTGGTGCATACGCTATATTGTTTAAATTCGTGTGTTACTGATTGATTACTAATACTCTTTTCTGATAACATTCCGGTGAAATATGCTTCCTTTGTAAAGAGGACATTAGGAAGTTCTCCATGATCCAGAAACCAGTGGCAAAATACACGCAAATTCTCCGGATCGCACGGGTAAAATCCTATGCCTGAAGTGCATTGAATCTTCGAAATTTTCATTCATTTAATATCCAGCGCATGGCGTATTTGGTCGTGTCAGATTGCTGTGCGATCCGACAGATGCTGAGTTGGGGACTTTTTGATATTGAACTGGCTAAATTATATGCCGAACAGTCGTTTCTGGTGATGTGAAGCAGTGCGGATTTTTTCATGTCTCAAACTTTCCTGAAATTCTTCGATAGTAATTTCGCTACCATATATAGATTCCTGGATCACTTTGCTCTAATTTTAATAATATAGTTTCTGTCTTTTATTTACATGAAATTCCTTAATCCTACATATTAGAGTATTCTACTTAAAAATCGAAATATTACTTTCTTCTGTAAAGTTGTGTTTGTTCACTGTGGCATTTGCACTAATTTTGTGTCATTTGTAATTCTCCAGATGACTGACATTTTTGTCACATCCGCTCATAAACCTAAGCATCACTGTTGTCGTTAAACAAACGGGATTTAATAGACTTAATCCACTATAGGTAGACTGGTCCCATCAAGTATAGTTTTGAATAAAGTTACAGTGTTAGTAAATCGTCTCCAGCCAGCTGCTTCTCAACGGAATGTAACCGAAAGTGCTATGTTATTTAGGAGCGTTTCCGCTGTTAAAATATCAAGTCATCATTTCACCTAAGAGAAACGTGCCAAATAGTATTATTCAGAGATTTGGTGATATTTTCATATATAGTTATCCTAAATATTCTAATATAGGTCCACGAATAACATCAATTTCACGCCTAATAGCAGATCTGTTGCACGTTCGTTTTAATTCCCAGTAACATTTCTGTTTTACTTTTTGTGAGCATAATGTTTTTAGATAATTTACTCTATTTTTTCAACCTTCAATCTCGGGCCCATTCTTTCTGACAGCCTCATGTATATAAAACACACCGATAGATGACAAAGGCTCAGAAATCACTGTTTCGTCGTTAGACAAGTCCCGGACACTTGTGGGCTTAATTCGTTTGCAAATGAGGATGTGCTTTTTCCGGCCAGATTATTTATCTACAATTAAATCGTCAGCTTATCAGTGCATTGCTTGTAATAAACGGCAAGATCTGCGTAAACTGGAAATCGAAATCTTCCGCTGAAGAACAAAGGAAAGATGTAGTTAATTCAAATTCTCTAACTATAACACTCATTCAAAATGAAAACAAGATTATAGGAATCTGTCTTAACTCAAGCAAGATTTAGACGCACCGGCAGCCACGATTCATTTTGCTAGAAAATCGTCAAAATGTAAAAGTGGCTAATACAACAAGGTCACCAATAATATGCAGTACTGCATATAAATGAACAATTCCTAAAATTTCAAAGGTGTTTAATTAATTTGTACACAATATTACACAGGTGAAGTAATATCTCGGATCATGTGTTAGTAATCAATTTGTCGGAACATTTGCTCATTGCTGGGGTGTGACATTGCAGTAACAGGAAATGATGTATCACGGATAAAAATACCGGTATGATTAAACAAAAATTTGTTATGGTAATATCCAGAAAGCACAGTGCATTGGCTTATGGATTCTTCTACCATTGTTATATAAGTTACATTAAAAATGATACTCATGTTTTGGACACTTTAAGATTAAATCGGCTTTCAATTCATTCCACCTTTACAATTCAAGATGTAGCTTTATGGATCCTGGGATGGATATTCAACAGTTACACACACGTCTAAGGAATAGTACAAGTAATACACATTAAATTAATAAGCGGCAAAGGCTGCAATATTTTACAATGTGAATTTGTTTGTAAGCTCCATAAAGACTGAGGTTTGATTACAAAAAGCGCGTGAAACATGGGATTTAGGATAACTGGGAATCCCTTGTATGGAAATAAATGAACCTGAAATTTTGTCTTGTTTTTCGAAGTCCGTCAGTTAGTGTACCATAAATTGGGTGAATTCGGTCAGCGAGTATTTTTGGAGCAAGCCTATTGCATGGACTGGATGGCGTAGACAATAATGCCAATAATATTCAGGTTTAGGATACCGTTACATCGAGACAGTTTTGTCAGTGATCTATCCAGTAATTTGAGA
>CALYDF020001500.1:0-25053 GCA_944474145.2 Dicrocoelium dendriticum
GATTTGACAGAGGCGCGGTGGGTAGAATTTGATGGCAACTCTTCTACACAGGTTGACAAAGTATTATTCTCATGAGATATAAACCAATGGTCAACTGAAATAGAGGGAAGGCGTTATGTTCATTGGAGATAAGCAGCGAGAAACTAAAATACATATTTTCTATACTACGTTATGCAGTTTCCCATTCATGAATAGTAAATGTTGTTTAAATTGATATGTGCTGTTGGTTTTTTGACTATTTGCATCCGGCACCAAAAGAACAACAGAAAATATGTTATCAGGTGTCTGCGCATAAGTAGCAAAGTCATTATGTCTTCATTCATTTCAATCATATGAAACATATTTTCCTTATATTGTTCCAACCAATTCGTAAATGTTAAAGTCGACACAACTGTTTCACTTGTTTCTTTTTTGATTTCAGAAACAGAAAGTAGCGAACAAGCTTGTTTTCATGGCTTCATCATCAGGCTAATACAACCACAATAAAGCAAGTTAGAATAGACACGATGGTTTAAATTGAGTCACTGAAACAGAGTAACTAATCGATAAGCCTCCGTGTTTGGTCTGATTGGTCAAGTGAATTGGCGTGACTGCCATTGTTAGTCGCGTTGATCTCAGGCCAAGGCAAGGCTAAAGTGTGGACGAGCTTTTTCTGTGCACATAGGTCCGGGTTATGGAGCCGAATTGCGATCGCCTCTGCTGTCGACAGCAGGCGACATCTGACCGCCCGTGTGAAACGTCAAGGGACACAGTAAATCGGTGTGAATGCTTCACGCGAATCGATTTGATGGTCGGAGTCAACTAGGTGCGACAACACTGCACTCGTTATATTCTTCCTCACGCCGCTGTAGAGCCAAGCTGGGCAATGCTCTCGAGCCCTAACGGACAGTCGCCTGGTCGTTTTCCCGATATACCTTGCTCGACACGAGCAAGAGAAATTGTACACACAAAAGGAAGTCTGCGACCGAGGTATCCTGTCTTTAAGTTGTTGGCACACGAGCGGTGTTGAAGTGAAGCTTACGCGGAGATTAGCGGCAAAATACGTTCTTTCTGTTGCTAAGGAAAGTCTTCGGGTGGTCCGTTCCGCTTTCGCGTCACCCTTAAATGGCAACGATAAGTATACCATCCGCTTCTCCACTGAAACGGGTTTGGGCTTTTGTACTCGTGGTTCCATGTGCCTCTGGATGAATTTCTCAGGGTACCCATTGCGCTCGAGTACGTTTCGTATATAACTCAGCTCATCTGAAAGCGTATCATCTGTACATATTCTCCTTGCTCTCTCCGTTAGGAAACGGACGAGGTTCCTTTTTTGACTTATCGGAACAAAGCTAGCGAAATGGATGTACTGCCCATTCCAGGTTGCTTTTCTGTGCACCCTCCTTCGCATTGACCCATCTGATGCCCTTTTGATTTGGACATCTAAAAATGCCAACGTGTCATTACGTTCTAGCTCGATAGTGAAAGTTATATTGCTATGTGCAGTGTTAAACTGGGTCAATAGGTCATCGACGCACATTCCATTATTCGCGATACAAAATATGTCGTCTACGTATCGACCGTAATAAACCAAGCTGTTGATGGATTCGTTCAGCTGGTTGCACTCCAATTTGCTCATGAAGACGTCCGCGAGCAACGGTCCTAATGGTGAACCCATTGCCACTCCGTCTATTTGTCGATATAGCGTCCCATTAAACTGAAACTGAATGTTTCGTGTGCACATGAGTAGCAGTTGTCTCAGCCGGTCTAGTGGGATACCAACATTGATGTTGCGCAGCAGGATGAACTCGCACAGATAATCTACGGTCTCCTCCAAGGGAACATTGGTAAAAAGAGACACCACATCTAAGGAGAACATCTGTCGCCCAGCTAGCTCAATTTGTCTCACTGAATCAAGAAAATCGAAGGTATCTTTGAGACTGTATCTAGCTATGGCTTTTGATTGCTTTTGCAGCAGGTCACATAAGGATGCCATATTCATGGGTGGAACTGTTTGCAGATTACCAATTTGCTTTATGCTATCCTTGAAAGCGGTTTCCATCTCCATTTTTCCTTGTTTTAGTTGATCTCAAAAGAAAGGAAACCAACGGAAATTGAGCAAGATTTGAACACACCACCAAATTGATTGCTATCTCCATGCATCGGAATATTGGAACAATGACGTGTAATGTTTTTGTTATTGGTTCTTTGCGGTCATCTTATAACGAAAGGCCATTGATGCAACCGTACCTGCATAGGCAATATATCGTGCTGCGCAATTTATTATCTCTTTCATAACAGATGACTTGTCTTGAATTCCAATACATCAGCCTGCGATTATTTTTGATCCTTTTATTCACAGGTTATCCAACCATAATTCAAAACACACTAGATTGCATCTGTGACTATGGGAATCATATGCATTTATGCAACGTATTTAATGACATAATGAAAGTGTTCATATCATGTAATATTGGCGGATATGTGTAGCTTAACTTTGGTTATTACGGGTCGATGTAACTATTGTTTAAACTGTGTTCATCTAAAGTGTATGCTAGATACTGATGCTTCTTAATTCTTCTGTTGTCTTTTCGACTCCAATCATTCTGTGGCTCGGAATGACGTTAGATCCGACTTTGAGGACGGTAGGTATATGAATGCTGAGATTCATTGCAAAGGAACAAATAATGATATACTCAAGATTCATCGGTTTTGAGGCGATAAAGTGAGACTTCATTGCAACATTTCCCATATGCCAAAGTCATATGCATTTCTAGGGAAGCACCGTACGTCCGGCTTTTCACAGTGGGACTCGTCAGCGATGCACAATCTTCGCATAACTCAGGACGTAAATCCATGAACAATAGTGGACTTAACCCAGAGCCAACAGATTGCGCTAATCAGCCATGTGGGTAGGCGGTCGTATATTTCTATTTAGAAGCAATACGGTAAAGCGCGACGCATCTACCACTGTCATATACATAACATATGTATGTACATAGGAGTGTTTATTTTCGGTAGCATTCAATGTTAATTAAGTTTGAGTAATTTAATAAAAATAGTGCAGTTCACTTCAAGTAACTCCCCAAACAAGTGCTCCTTATGAAAAGAAAACACAAATATTTGCACTGAAATTAGTATTTTGAAGACACAAATAATAAAGTTTTGATACCACAAATATAACGCTTTCGCTTTTGGCTCGGAGGTTAAGTGAATCGACCGCGTGTGACGAGTTTATACAAGCGACCTAATTAAATATGCGAATGATACCCGGTAGCGGCGCTCAGCTGTTGCATACTCAGAGCCCCTACACTGATTTCCCAGGGGTAAAGTGCCATCTTTTTTGTTGTGAACAACCTTACCTTTGAAACGCCAAAGAGTTTAACAGTAAATCTCTAAAACTTTCAGAGATGCTAAGTAATTTTTAGGAACCCTTGAATTTTTTCTTAACAATTTATAGAAAACAAACTTTTCTCGCACTCTGAGTATGGAATAATTGTGTATTACGGTTAAAACGTGATGCTTAACAAGACCCGCTGGATAGAAATAATTTTAAAATTTAAATTGCATTATGAAGAAAAAAGCTATTGGTGAACTCAACATAGAATATGAAGAATAGTGTAGATTTTTGCCTGTTAAAAGTAAAATTCCATAAATCCATTGTTTCCGAATTTGGTAGGACAACGGTAGATTGCGTTTTGTGGTCCCTGGCTCTCAGGTAATAAATTAAATGCAAATAAGAGAACGCGTAGGCAGCTGGTTTTTGGAATATGGCCAGGTAAGTGGCGAAGATGACATAATTAGATGGGGACCATCTAAGGCTCTCACTGGCGAAGGAACAAGAAATTTCTTTCACATTCAAGCCATCTATAGTGTATTGTTCGTTTCAGAGGATGAAGTCTTTTGTTATTTGTATGGTCTAATTTCAGCAGCGGACGGTAACTGTGGTTTGAGTTCTACAGAATTTGGTAACGCATTATAAGCTCCTGCCGCAAACTCCGATATAGACCGCTGTATATTTTTATAGATTTCAGTCTAAGCTGCGAGGGTAGTTGAAAGAAGTGCCTGACGTTCTTGGTTGCCCTTCGTTGAGGATCCTCGAGTGAAAAGAGGTCCTGTTTCTGCCACGCCTGGATAGCACGTAAGCTTTAACAGTTAGGGGAAGCTTGAGGGTCCAAACCGACCGAATGTTCTGGGAAGCACGCCGGGTGTTGATTACCCTTTTCCGTTGCCTTTGCTTGTTTTGAACACCCGAGGTCTTCCTGTACCAGTATACCCAGGTCGCGCTCATGAAAGGACATTTGGAATGTGTGGTCTCTAAGCTTGTATGCGCTCATCGGCTGGTGACGCAGATGTATTAGCTTGCCATAACCTATGTTTAGCTGAAGCAGGTTCCTCTTTGTTTATTCTTAAATGCAATATAGGTCATGTTGGATTAGATTGTGCTGTTCATTGTTAATAACCATTCGCCATATTTAGACATGGGCAAAAATTATGCAATTTGCGGAGATAACCCTTGCTAGGTTGCTAATAAACATCAGGAATATGCACTCTCCCAGTACTGAGCCTTGTGGAACACACATTCTACCTCAATTGCGTAAGCGAGAGATTACTAACGCGTACTCAAAGCTTCCGTTGGGGAAGCAAGTTACCAATCTAATCAAGCATCAAATCTCCGATTCCGTAGCTCTGTAGCGGGTGAAGTATGATGCGGTAAACCGGGCGGTCTAAAGATTCGGAGAAGTCCATATAGATTATGTCAACTCTGACCCTATCATCAGCCACTTCCATCCAAATACAAGGTGTTATTCGTAGGTTAGTGGTGCAAGACCAATGTTGAAAGAAGTCATGCTGCTCCGCCGCCAAGTTATTACATTTTTCTGTAGTTCATTAGACCCTTAGCGACAAGCGCTTCTATCACCTTCGCGAGCACAGCGTGGAAAGTCACTGAGAGACAGTTTGCAAGATCTGAACGGCTAACAACTTTAAAAATTGGAGTGATAATGCCAATTTTCCACATGGTGGGGACTTGTTGTTCATCAAAGGACCTTTTGAAAAATGTGACAGTGGTACTTCTAGCTTCTTGGCAGCAGCCTTCAGTGCTTTCGGACACATCTTGTCGGCTCCCGGAGAGCTACGATCACGTAGTGTGAGTAAATTCCTTAGCACGATTGATAGATTGAACATTATAAGTGTAAACAATGGAGCCGGTAATGTATATGACTTTTTGGGACAGGAAGAAGTTACGAGTTTGAAAATTGGGGCATATTGTGCCTGCATAGCATTAGCCGCTTATTCGACGCTTTGCACTCTGTCGCCTGTCGTGAAAAGTGAAGGGATGCCATGCTTCACTTTACGAAGATTGTTGACATGTCAAAACCGAATATTGTTGTTGGCCAGGAATTTTTTGCTTAGGCACTGTTGTTAAGTTACTTTTTTCTCACGGACAAGTGTAGTGTGATGGTTGCGATGTGCAAGGAAATTGCCCAAGTCTCTGAGCCGAGCTTAACCTTGCAGACGATGTAGAATTTTGGGACACTATTCGGTGAATTCACGAAAGATTCGCGTCAGTAGATTGCATTCTAGTTCAGCTTTTTATCCGACCAGAGCGTTTGCGCAATTGTCAGACTCCTGGAAAAATGTAGCGATGGAAACAAAGTAATTTTGTTAGCCATATAATGCTGAATATCTTGTGCAAAAAGCAATTATGCTACTGTATTTATTCATTATAAAACCGAACTCTTCTCCAGGCGGATCTTATCTTGCAGCAATCGCGGATCTGTTAAAAAAGTTAAATAGATCTATCGCACGATCTACCCGAATTAAGTGCTAGACACCAAGTTCGGTACTAAATAGCATAACCATATTAATGGACAGTTCACAAGGATTATATTGATGACTAGAAAATCAGTTGACTACTTATACAAAATGAGACATTCGATTTAACACACGCACTACTTTTGGCGAAATATGAACTATGTTTTGGCCACCCTGCATCGCATTGTCTGAAACTATCACGCACGAAACTGCCATCTGATATCATGCAATCCAGACAAACAGCTACTGAAATTATTATATCCACTGAAATATTTGTGAACAAGAACACGTCCCATGGGTAAAATTTATAAATAACATTCATCTTACTGCATCAATCCATCAAAACCAAATGATTTCAACTATCCTATGAAGGTTCGTTTAAATTTGCCAGTTTGTAAGCACAAATATTAACTTATATAAACCCATGAACCAAATAACTTTTTCCCTGCACAATAGTATAGTACTTGAAATGAAGCAGGATATGTTGTTATAATTCTAATACTTTACTCAAAGTCAACCTGAGTTGTATAAGTAGTAACATAGAAGGTGCAAAACTGCATTATTTATGTTATGTTCCCTTATTTAGCTAACAATGGTTCAAATAATTCCAGGTGCTTTCCAGAAAAATAGGATGGGATTGCGTCTGCTAGCAAACATTCAAATAACAAAATCAACATGTTCAATCATTCAATCGACTGGATAATGTGTCCGAATACCTGAAACATATTCCGTGAAGTTAATTAGTTACCATAGCGAAATCGGTTAAACCTCATATCTATTATTCTCTCCACGTAAAGCTTATGCTTTGAAGCACACGATCCGATTTTTAGAACAATATTGCGTAACTGGTGATTTCAAGTATTAAACAATATGCTAATTGTTGAATTGGAAAGAAATTCGCATAACTCGACTCTTTTATTCTGTCTATCTTGTCTGCTTCCCTGCAGCTAATTTGCTACACGCTGCAATGAAATCCTATTTTGCATTATTTATGCAAGTGTTATGGGAGCTAATAATATTTTAAAGTTGCAGTAGCCATGTACAATGCATTGCACTATATCACTAAATCTAAGCTAAATCAGCTTTTGGGTGACGCTGTTCAATGTTTCAGTGAGCTGACTTCTGCATTTATTCCCGGTATTATTAACTAAACTGTTTAATAGTTTCAGTACTCAGCTATACAAAACGCCCGTTTAAATAAATATCTCATTCATACCAAAATTCAATGGATTTTTCGTTGGCATTTCTACCGTAAATGCTTTGTTTTCAAAACAGTAAAGAAATTAATGCCATTATTTGAACGTGACAGAAATAAACCTTTGATGATAGAATTAAGGCTTTTTGCTAGTCTAAAATAATTAATGTAAAATTTCAAAATGGACAAAGGTCTTTCAGCAAGAAGCACGTTGCGATTTTGTTCCTCTTTGAACGTTTTTCAAAAATTAGGTTAATATTTCGTCGGTGATTCCGCAGATGTAAAATATATGTTGCTTTCGACTAATTTAGAACCTTTGCCGGTTATGTGCGAGAAAATCTATTATGTTTACAAATATCCTAGTTAATTTATACTTATGGCACATTAAGATGTAACGCTTTTTTAGATATTTCCATATTTGATGTGATACTTGATGAGGAAGTGCCTATAGATTTTAAATTAATAGCTGCTTGCAGTTTACCTAATAAATAAAGAAGCTACGCGTAAACATTTTAAAAATAGTGTTGGCCTATCCCACAAGGTACCTTTCAGCTCAGACTTAGCACCTAGTTTCCGTTTAGAATATAGCAGCTGCTACTCGTAGAAATGGGGTGTCAGTGCATGAATACTATGATCGCTGTCATCCTTCTTGAAGTGGGAAGACAGCTCACATACAACGCATCAGATTAATACTTGGAGGAGAAATTATAAAATCCCAGCTAGGAAAAAGCTACGAACAATGAACAGTGCATATGTACGGGTTACGTAGCACTGTTTTTCAAGCCCTATTGTGTGGTCTGGCAAGTTAAAGAAAATGTCACTTAAATTGTAGTCAGCATTTACACCGCCAACATATTGAAATTGTCGCCTTTAATACGATGGCAATTCAGTATTTTCATTGACAATAGGGGAAAAATTCCAAATTATTTCCAAAGAATAGGATGAAGAGTAGTGCCAAGTAACAAAATGTATGTGACGGACTGCGTCATCCAATTGAAATTGGATGATCAGTATATGTAGAGAAGCAGCCGCTTAAAAGAAAGCTTTCCATTGTCCACAACCCGGAATAAAAATGTTTCTACGGCACTCCATATCATTTAATACAGCAAATGTAAAGCAATAACCTTGCCTATTGATGTTGATTCTGAGCCGCAGTACAGAGCCGTACATATTAGTTTGATGTTTCAAACGAAATCTGCCATTATCAGTCATCCTCGTAGCCGGCGATACGGGCCAAAGAATAATCCCAAGCTTTGTGGACCCTATTCCTATGGTACGTTTTACTTGCTTATGACGTATTTGGATGCTTGAAGTTTAGGCTACCTCAGTGCATTACGTTCGTGATTACGCTACTTATGTTAGGCTTGAATAAACTATTCGACTCAAGCCTGAACACACGCAATATACCTAAGTCCAAAACGGAGGATTCAAACTGTGCTCGTAACGGGAAAATATGGTGGTTACTTGTTTTCGACGCAGTTCCGGATTAGCCAGAGCTACCTTTCATTCTAAAGCAGCACTCAGTGACTGCGTTCTGCATATGATGGCAGCAGTAAATGATCACTATTGAATGGTAAATACTACGAAAATTTCGGCAACATCCCTCTGCAAATTAAAGCAGTTTGTTCCCTATAGCAACCAGAAAATCTCTTTAAGATGAGGAAAGCTGTTAAATGCTGCATTTGTTGTCCTCTTCTCAAAAACATTGTCAATATCCGATATGCCAAAATATAAATAACTATGTGTGTAATCAAGCAAGCTTGGGGTTTAAAATGAATGACCTATGTTCCTCCTTATGTCCATAGCACCTTCAGAGACACAAATTGTTGGATTGGCGGCATCTGTCACTGTGGCTTCCACGCTGAGTCGCATGACCCATTTGCCTACAGAAGGACCATGGGTGGCTTGCGCTGTACCACCCGCAATTCCAAATGCACGAATATGTGCTTTTGAAACACATGTCTGGCTTCATCCGAATTATTGCCACAGCCTCGGTCAAAAGGAGGAAGCGAGGCTTAGAGTGACGTAACATACGGTCAACAATGATGTAAGCTGTATCCGGTGACACCAGATTAGTAGGTGTCTACCTTTTTTGAAGCTGGCGGCCTGGGCCTACACGAAAAACCTGAGGGTCAGGGTTGATGGTACATTTCACATTGGATCCACCTGGACACGTGTTCTTTTATGCGGATGTCCAAGATCATTCCAGCCTAACTCATTAGATTCACACTAACACTCGAATCGGTATATGAAGTGTGATTATTTCCCGACCGATTGAGCTTCTTTCGTTCAGGAAACAGGGGAATTACGATTTCATTTAAGTATTGCAACCTCAATAATTTGGTAACTCCTACGCATAGCAGTTGTTAGACATTTGGTGTTTTGAAATGCAAGAATGTCACCTAATGACAACTAGATCTATACTTATATTTGGCGACTACTGGCAACTTGTGCTTCATGCTGAGACTTGTATTGATTTCATTATGATTCTGCTCCCAATAATGCTAAACAATCACTAAACATCAACCGGAACTTTTTAATCTGGTTAAAAGTCACTACACGTTATTTCCTGTATTCAATTCACTTATTCTGCTGTATATGCTGGGCTCATTTTGCTTGTTTGGTTTTACTCAAATTCCGCGTTGGCGGTTTGCTATCCCTGGTGTGACTGCGCTTAAGGTGAAGCTGGACATGGTGTCTACCTGGGCAACACACTCCATTTAGAATACTGGCTCCAGGAGGCCGTGAACCATTGCTTGGAGACGGAGTGCACGGTACTCGTGACCGCGTTAGCCTCGTTGAGAGTTCCATTCAAATTGGGACGGACACCGTCTAGCCAGTGCCTTGTGTATGTTTGGTATGCATGATTCTCCCCATAGTTAGACAGGAACGCTGCTTCTGGGTATGTGATCCGGCCCCGTTGATGAAACATGACTCCAATTCACACGCCTACCAGTCACAATGTTCCGTGTATAGGATGGAAATGAGGTGGGTGGATGTAGTCATTTTTCATGAAGCGCAAGCCGCCCATGGTCCCTGCATAGGCGCTGGCATCAAGTGGCTGCCCTAGGCAGGTCGCAGTGCCAGGCAAATCTGATACCGGATGCAGCCAAAGAAATGCACCAAGGACCTGTTGCTGCGCTGTTGATTGTCTTATTCGATTAATCTGCGGGGTTAACCATTCACAATCTACATAGTTTTGAAACTAGTGTGAATCTGGCAAACTGCAGGTATTGGCCGGAACATGTAGCTTTCGTGAAGACAGAACTGCTTATCAATCAGTCAAGTCCAAGATTGATAGAATGCTCATCTGCTCCAACTCACAGATAAGCCACAATTCGGTACCTGCGCCGTTGTTTCTTCGCCCCTTCGTACCCAATATGTACCTGTGTAGAAACGTAAAAATACTTATCCTCAAATGTTGCGTACACATGTACACACACTTCAGATATTTGACTATAAAAGCTCAAACTCTTCCGTTCACTACGTTAAGAATTGTTAGCAACTGTTAGCGACCAAAAAAACTATACGTTGGATCTAAATTCCTGCTTGTGTACGAAGGGAATATAGAATTTCGACTGTAAGTAATACGGAATAATAAGTTTGTCTACCTAGTTCGCAGATGCTATCGTACTTCAGATGTACAGGAAGATTCGTGAACGGAAAACACATCCATTGATGACGCACTATTATGGAACAGATAGATTTTGTTCAACTCATGGATAAGTTGAAAATATTACTTAAGATACTGGGGATAGGCTAGTTGTTGCAGTGGTTAAAGTATCTTCAATAATTTGTGAGTAAATTTGTGCTAAGACTCATTTATAAAGGGTAGAATTGGCCTAAGTAGCGCAACGCTCCGGAGCATCTTTGGTGACAGATATTGCTGTGGAATAGTGTTGGCACTTGGCTACAAACAGTTATAAAAAATCATTATCAAACAGATGACGAAAACAAGGCATTTAATTTTAGCAGCTCCGCATCGGACTATTTTTCGTAGTCTTTCCGCATTACCCCTTTAACTAAAAGAAATCAATTGGTTTACTTTGTCAAATACGACTATATCATTAAATAAAAATGGATAATATCAGGGCTTTATTAGCAAAATTTATTACTTAAATAGTAGATTTATCAGCACTACACCAAGAACTGTAGACTTAAAACCGTCGAAACCGAGCGGATGTTGTTAAAATGCGAAGCGGTAGCCAGTCAAGCAAACTTGTTCAGCTCTACTTTATACCTTATTGATAAAAACAATGCAATTTGTAAATATTTCCTAGTAGCTTTTTGATAAAAGTTTGCTGAGAATGTTTGGATTTAAGAAAGGATGTAATTACCTTGTCATTGAATATTTTGATTGCAGAAATTGTTTGCGAAAGAAATGATACAAATTGCCTTCGCATCAAACTTGTTTAATGGTGGCTAGTCAAGTAACTAAGAAGCCATATGTTCCAACACGATGTACTTAGTTATAACAAAATAGTGAATCAAATTGGTGAACATTATGAATGATACAAGGAACATTTTCCAGGAAGCTTTTAATTCATGTTTAATTACACTGTTGATGTGCCACTATTTTAGGAGTTAAGAAACGTACTAAGGATATTCCAATTATTCGTGAAGCGTTGTAGCAAAAAGTATTGTACTGCACATTTACAGATTGCCGGAAATTTTTGAGGCGTCATGCAAATCAAAATGTAGCTTGATGTAATCTGTTAATCTAATGGAGAATTATGCACCTAATTACAACTGGATGACCAACGCATGCCGGCATAAAAAGAGGTATGCGTTCGTAAAATGCAAATAGTCTTTGCGGCTGGGAAAACATAAAATAACTAGTTTTCAGTGCGTTCATTTACCTCAATAAATTTCACTTACATCCCTAAAACCCCACTTTTTTATTAAGTATTAGATACCTAGGACTGAGAATCCGTTCTATCGACTATTTTTCTGGTGTAGGATATTTCTGTTTTTCTCTAGAGAAATCACCTGCAAAAAGACTGAAGAAATTGTTTACACTGATCATGACAAAGTTGAATTAGCAGAACTAGAATTATCAAAATTTAAATGCTCCTTTTTACCTGACATATATTTCCTACCACAACATAAAATTCACTATTGCGGACTAAACCATTTTAAGGGAATGAAACAGTCAAATTAAACGTGTTTACTACAGGAATATCACTGAAGCTTTTATTTGTTACAACATGTGCTACAAAAGTTTATGTAGGCTTTCCAATTTGAAGGACTTAAAAAACCCTCAGCCACAGCGCTCTCTTGTTCCTTGTGACAGTCGCCCTTGAATACGGAGAGATAACGGCTTGTACTTTGAACGTCTTCAAACGTAAAGTGTCAATCAATTTGTTCAGAAAGTTATTATAACCTATCATGTCACCCGGCTGGATGTTATTTTCTCACATATTAAATGTAAACAACTAAAGAAGCTCCCAATATTTCCGTTTGTTTTCTTTGTTATTTTCGGTTTTCGCTGAGGAGCATGGTCCAAACCCTTAACTTATCATTAAGCTGGCTCTTCATCCCACTGACAAATTAATGCTATGAATACAGTACAAAGTAATCAATTCGCTGTTGCCTCAACGATTTTCAATTGACCTACAGGAAGTAACTAATTATTGATAATCTTATTGTAGCTGAAAATAAAAATATATCCTTTGCAAATTGTTGCCGATTAACATGTAAACATATTGCTCCAAATCATATCGCAAACTAGTTAACTGGTAACACTTACAAATGCATGCCGTTTCACTTATTGCATACGGTAAAGTTTTCATCAGGTTTTAATGGAGTTCCTTTAGAGCAAATTATCTACTTAACAAAAAAAATTATGAGTTCAGGAATTTAAAATTTTAAGCGCAATAAATGCATTTTAACAACTAGGAATGCCACAATAACTAGTAGTGTCACTTGGAATTATACCATATTGCCAATACTAAAATTAGCTCGCCTGCACAGGTTAGAAGATTACGTGATGTGGCAATTCGTAGCAAACAAGCTTCATATTCGAAAATTCTTTGCATACATTTTGTGTATCATCAGATAAGAAGCCTTAATCTAAGACGGTGTTTAAATGATTTTGCGATAAGCACCAGAGGTGGCAAAAGCGCAACTCTTCGTGGTGATAGCCGAAGTCCTAACCCTTAGGCTATCAAATATTGGATACCAAGATGGATCACTAAATAGAGGGATTTTATGATCAGCTGTGCATTGTGAATTTGTTACGAAACGCTGTTTAATTCAGAAATTCTTGAGCTTTGGAGTGAACATTTTTTAGATTAGCCGCTGGCCTGTTTTCAGACACCTCGACTGCCCACACAAATTCCGTACTTCGGTCAACAATTTTTATTTACTTACGGGTTACTGAAGAAACGAGCATTGCTCCGGTCTTGAACCAAGTGTACCAAACCATAGGCATCAGCACAATGAGTACACTGCCAACGGATGGATTCAACGTAAATAGCAGTGTAACTTGGCACAGTGTAATACTTTGATTTTTATCAATTTCACCGAATTTCACCAGGCAAACTTTATAATTTGAAATCTAGTAAACAATTTGCGCACATTCGCAAGTATCTCAATCGAAACATTAATAGAATTAATGAGTAGTAGTGAGGAGTTCATTGTGGTTTATATTGTGCTGTTAAATTTGGAAACTGTAGCGATTTTAAACCAATATTGACACACGGAATAAAGGATAAGCTCTACTTAACTGGTATCACTTAAGAATTAAATGAAATCACTGGTTTGTTCTTTGTGTTTAATTTAATTTTTACAAGTACCAAAGTTTTACTTTCAGATTCGGATAATGAACATGTTTTAGACATTTATATTAGGTGGCCACTAAGCATACGAGGCCACCTAAAATTAACCTGCCATTCCAGATGATGCATGTATAATTTCTTAGATATGTACTGACGAACATGTTTCGTGACAACCTGAAAACCATTGTAGAAATTTCGGTTGCCCTTTTTCAAATTTGGATCTGATCACGTACTTAAGTACCTATCAAACTGTAGGAACAATCGGTTGAATTATGCAGTATTGCGTATTGATCGCAAAAATACCTCTATTATGACGTTGCTAGTAAGCTCCGAATACTTAGAGGTAATTGAGTTTGACAGTTATAATATTTATAGTTGGCATTCGTAAACTAAAACGTTGGAGTCTGTGGGTGTGATGGAAATAATTTCAAACTTTGTAATGATTTTATGTGAAGGTTTGGACTTGCTGGGTATTTGCTGCTAAGGACGTTTGTGTTTCCGTAGGTTGGTTGGTCTAAATTTATGGAAACAATATTTACTTTTATAACTGACCTACTTTGAAGATGACACAAGAAAACTCTTGCGCATGGTTGTCACAAAAAGCAGCTACGATACAATTCTAACTTATTAATTATTGCATTTATTCCAAAGTCATGCATTGATGAATTCCGAATTTGTAATATCCTGTATATGCATGTTAAGATATTAACTAATTTTGTTGGCTTTCTATCTACAGAGTAGATTTGGAACCTTTAATATTAAACAATATTTAATTAATATATATATATATAAACGCTTTGTTGTACAGTCCAAACCCGTTAATCAGGTAGGAACGTATATATATGTATATATTCAGTAAGCGTCTATCGGTGTACGAAAAATTTACTTATGCGCATATTTTGCTCATTAAGTTCAATCACATTCGGCGGTTTCGGTTGCTTTCAGAGGAATGTATCATAAAATCCTACGCTCAAATAATATGCCACCCACTTTAGAAGAGGGAAGAAAACAGGTCCGCTGTGGTGACCGTTCTAACAATGGAATAGAGAAAGTAGATTTATTTCGGATATGAAACCAAACGGCTATCATATATTCAGAAGCAAAGAGTGGGGTCAATAATCGAGGTATCAAACAAAGGGGCACGTATCAGTGATTACCGCAAAATTATTTTCCAAAAATTGTATTTTAAGTTACCGCGTGTCAAAATATCGTGGATTATTTAATGTATCTCAGGTGGCGTAATGCATTCTCATGTCAAGTATTGAATTCAGATATAGTAGGTGTAGCTTGGACAACATGCGGAAGAAAGTGCAAGGCTAGAATACTTCATATGATACAAGTTCGGCTTATACCCTGTAATTAACTTCTAATGGTGGCATCGGAGTAAAATATTGTGGTTTTTGCTACTATTTTATAGGGTTGATCAGAATACTTGTGCATCCGATACACCGATTTGAGATCAACTACCAGAAGACGATATTGTTAAGTAAAGCTTTCTAGATCTTTAAACTCAACTGATAAGAGAATTAGAGAAATTCCTTAAAGTTTTTCTTTTCCTTCGCTACGGCTACTCAATGGCATTGAGGTTAAGTTTTTTCCAAGGTTGCCAAAAACTGGATGCTTTATTTAACCTTTGGTCTCACGTAGGCCTTGTGCAATTGCGAACATAAGACTAATCAAACCGGCTGAACGCAATCCAAAGTAAGTCCAAGTTTTGCCTGACTTTTTCGATGCCTTTTCAACCTGCTTCAAGCATCAGAGATCTCCATAAATAAACTCCCCAAGGTTACATTTATGGGAAGCGCATTTCATGTCGCTTACTTCCAGTGAACATTTATAGATAGTCTGATGACATATGCTCATTACTGTGCAATTGACCTAGTTTACATGAAGCAAGTTCTGAGTCGATCACTCGCAGCACAGTTAAAACAGCTTGCAGAGTTCTCTGATTATCTAGTTGTTCCATTGCCCGCCAAATCTTGATCTCATCCGTAAAGATTGAAAATTTAGGCGTCAGCACACATGAGAAGTCTTTTCTGAACACCAATAAATACCGTGGTCCCAGTATCTAGCTTTGATCTGCGACAAATTGCACCCATTTTGGGCTGGAAAAGCGGTGCGTAACCACACTTTCAGGGGTCGCTGTATTGAAGATTATTGAGTACAGCGCGTTGCGCCGTACCTTGTGAAATAAATGTCGGAAATAATGAACATAAAATGCCTTCCGAGATAAAGTTAAACGAACTCTGCTCCTTCTCCAGCATCGAGGAATTCCGTTCAGCCTGAATCGGCTCGCAAGAAATTTGTGGTACATTAGCGGTAGTGGCGAACCCATGGTCTTCCTGCACGATGGAGCTTTGATTATTCCATAATTTATCTGAAGTGAGGCATTTCATTTAATTTAGCAAGCAAATGGAAAAGCCCCATCGGGCGGTAGTTCGCTGGCAATACATTTTCCTTCTCTAGTAAACGGGGTACCAATTCCACGCTTCCGCAATGTTTGCATTCGCATCACTTCTATCGAGAACTGGTACAACAGAAACAGTTGTTTTGCGAAGCTCGTATATGTCTGCCTCATAGACTTGGGGTATATTCTAACCGGACCATGTTAACTGTACTTAAGAAGCGGTTTCAGCACAACTACAATTAAATCCTGTCAAATGAATGTACCAAAGATGCACACTGGAAAGTACCAGCGAGCTTGTCTAGGATCATCATCTGCTTTTTGGGAAGTTCGCGCATGACCGCATCCGGTATCTTGAGGACAGATGCCATGCAGTACCTTGCCAAATTTGTTAACTTGATTTTAAAGTTGGGCAGAATTGTTGCACAACCCCTTCGCATAATATTGTTAATGTTTTTTGACCAAGTTTGACACACTGGTTTAGCTCAATAATGCACATATTCCAGTTTCCTGTTTGGACTGAATTTGTATGCTTCCAATATGAATGCTTCAATCTGCTTTTTGGAGAAATCTTTACATTTTGACCTAAGGTACACAGTTGCGAATGATTTTATAGGTAAAGTGTTTTAGGAATTGAAGAATATACTCCAAGCGAAATCCGGGAGTTCTTTCGATAACAACAATCAAACCATTACCTTAATGAGGTCGAATATGATGATCTGATGCGTTATTACGCGGTCCACTTCGGTTTCCTTTTGTATTGTTCAGAGTAAAAGACGCAGAGTGGAAACAGTGCTGAGGTAGCACTGCGCCGAAGTGATCTACTCATTTCAAAGTTTATATCATAATTCCCCCATAGGTGGAGATTAACCTGCAGTCCAGCATGGCGGGCTTGCTATCATTTCAGGATTTCGTGGGGGAATTAAGGTAGTTTTATTCTTTTAGGCCAGCAAACTTTTCTAGTTTTTCGGCCTTAAACTGCTCATCATTTGATGCTGGAAAATCGTTGGTGTGTAAGTGGATGTCCGCTATAAGGAAAGCGTAAGATTCAAGCTGAGTCAGAAAAAATGTATTGCAGAAATTAGACGGTCATTCATTTCCAGATTACACATAGCAGGATGGAAAATAATGGGAAATCAACATGTGTAAACACATCTTTGGTGCAGGTGGCACAAATGTGAGCCTACAACTTAATTCACTAGGTGGTGAACTACTTAAATACTTAGCTTACTCTGGTAAAGAAAATTTATCCCACCTCCTCTACTAAATCGATATTTAGTTAAAACGGAAATAACAGATCTAGCGGGCTCCGTTTCCAAGCGATCGTCATCCAACTGATTCACAGTTTTTATTACAGTTTCGTAGACATCGAGGCTTAAAGAGATTGAAATTCTGATACTTCGTTGTATATGCCCTAGGGATTAGTATATACACAATAGGGTTTTGCGGAGTTAAAAGTGCATCCGAGAGTATGAATGAGAAATCCGAGTCTTTGCTGACACTTGTAATGTCGGCAAGTCGTCGAAGTTTACGAAATAGTGAAATTGGACTTTGAACTGTTTCATATTGGCTAATAGAATGATTGCGAGATGAAGTTCAACTTTCAATCAGTATTGGGAAATTAGCTTTCGCTTCAACGTTTCAGTGCGCCCAGCAGTATACTGCTTCCTATCTCAGTTACTAAAGTCGCTCAAACATCTGTGACCCTACTCTCTCTACGTCATAAGGAATATGGCGCAGAACGTCTTTATTCGCAGATTCAGGGAAGCTTCTAGCGTCACTTAAACGGGGTTTCAAACGTTATTACGCATTTGTTTTGCCTACAACACATATTCTATTATATTGAGTCAACACCCTTTGATGATAGTCTTATGATCCATGTCGCGACCAATTTAGCAATTGAGGGCACTTGACCGAGAATCCACCAATATTCCCAAAATAACGGGCATATGCTTTACGGTCCTCAGATGCTAGAAGCTGTAGTAAACTATGAGAAATAGTAGTTTTTCGGTGTTTCCTTTGTGGTGGACATTAGGGTTCTGTTTATTTTGCTGGGGCTCGCTGCAAGGGACGCCGGGGAAAAACAGAATATCGCATGAGTCAGCCCCATACCGCTTAGGTGTCTTTTGCTTATTGTAGCAACACATGTTGAAAACATGATAAACTCTTGTGGCTCGAGTTTGGGTGACCTACTATGCCTACCAATCTGGCCGGTTTAGGTTAGACGCATAGTATTAAAAAATTCCACCGTTCCAGTCGTTTAGCAACCAGTGTTTTACCGTGTTTGTTTTAAGTTTGCAAACGCTGGACTTTACATATTTCAACGGCTCTTAAATCAGTATTAGGCGTTTTATGACAGTCTCAGTTCAACATATTTGTGATAAATTTCGACCAGTCAGAAAGCAACTGTCGCTAAACGTAACATATAGCATAAAAGAATTTTTCTGGTAGAAAAATACCGTCCACAATTGACGGAAATTAATTCCAACATTGAGCTCAACTATAATATACCGGCATGGCTAAATCAACCTTATTGAATAACCGAAAATAATCACAAATTTTTCTAATTTGACTGTCAGCGACATGCAGAACGATCACGCTGGCCAAGGCAACGTCCACCGGTGTTGACTGATACAGCAAGTCTATCAAAAAGTAAACATTTCAAACAAAGTATCTTATCATTGAAAATATTTCATAATATTTATTAAGATATACGCATATATTAGGCTTTTTACTTTACATTCCATTTTGCCTCTGTGACTGACGAAAATCAGCTGTCAACTAGACGTATGTACGTTTATACTTGAGGACAGATCGTTTCACAACCAGCATTGCGTAACCTACATGTTGTCAAACTGCGTTATATTATATATATATATATGTATATATACATCTGAGAAACAGAAGTTACTTTCATAATTCCAACTACCAATATCGGAAGACTAAGCTTGTGAGATGATATTGTCATTTCGTGCATATTCGTCAATTACAATACAAGCAAATAACAAGCCAAGCTAATAGTAGTTCATATGAAATCAATGATATATCAGCTGTTCTCTGATTGCAGCGCGGCACGCTACCACTGAAGGATTTATATCACTGGCAGCTGCTTTAAGACATAGTGGTAAACGCCGTCGATGAATCACAATGTCTTCAAGTAGCTTGGCTTTTTGAAGCCTTTGGGTGCGCCTGAGGATTGTGAATGACTCATCTGGGTTCCCTTGGCATTTGTTGCTCATCAATTGCCTCGTATTTGTAGTGGCAGCTTTGCTTCTCTATTCACTGCATGCGATTATCACATTTTTCATCCGTTTGTGGAGCCAATTCGAAATGTGTACATTTATCAGAGCAACCAAATTTCGAGTAGTGCTCCCAATAAAGCTGTCTTCGCAGCAAATCGTGAATTTTTATAAGCAATGGAACGTGCACTGCTTCGGCAAAGGCTTCTTCAATGAACACTTACATATTGGTCTTGTGTTCAAAACAAGATTAGCTCTGCTGCTGTGTATGTCTATTTCATTGGTGCGCTTATACATTTAGCACTGGTTTGCATGATTTAATCAAATTTGAAAGGCAAATCAATGAACACCTATTTCTTTTGAACCGTTGTCTCTCGTCCTCCTTTCATCGACCCTGTGTAACGATTTATGCATTCTAATAAGAATCTTTGCTTGCAATATGTATATATATATACGCATTACATTGATTTGCAAATATTTTATCCCACCTACACGCTATTTCCTTTAATGGAGGAGGCAAAACCGCTTGTCTGAAAACAGCCATTTCCTCAATGCATATTTGTGTCTGATAAAACGAGCAGTACCCAATGGATCTTCATAAGATTATCAGGACGGACAAACCTGTCGTTACTGCTTTTTCCGTATTGCCCAACAACGTAACGTATAGTTTAGACTAGATCCTTTAAATAATTCAGCCTGAGATCTTGGCATATAGTTGCGCAACTTTTTATTCGTTTAGTGCTAAAGCGAGAAGGTAAAGTTTCACATAACATTAATGTAGAATTCCTGCTCTCCTATTAGTTTATATGCAAAAGCAGGCCATGCAAACTAAATTAGATGTCAATCGAAAAAATATAGCGCATCAGGAATGCTGAGCAGCACAATATTTTACACTTGAACAATTGAAGTGTTAGGATATATTTAAAATGCTGTTTCCCTTAAAAGTAGACATTTTATTTTAGCATGCCTTATTTTCAGGTATGTCCCAACTCTATCGGGCATATCGAATGAAAGGTTAAACTGCTTAAATAAAATTTAAAATATATATCAAATCAAAGTTACTTGCAGTATTTAAAGTTTACTATCGTGTAGGATATAAATAGAGCGGAAAGTGCGATTTAATGCGCTAAATAACATTCATCAGCGGCGAATCCTCTATTTAAAATCCGTGAATTTTCTGTCACGCTGACTTACTTTTGTCAATAGATATCAGCATATGAATCGCATGCGCCAATATGGTACCCATCTTCCATGCAATAGCATAGTTATTTTGAACATACAATTAGTTGCTACTGTGTAAGCAGTTGTCGAAATGCCAAGTACACTATTAAATATTTATAATTATATTTCAAGGCGTACCTTATTCAAGGTGCGTTGCATGTAACATGATACTTTGCTAGCTTGCAAATTACCATGTATTTTTGCAAGTATATCGTTTTTCATTGCTTTGTCATTTCAAAGCGAGTATACCACGTTCGACAGGATTTACAGATAACTAATGCATTCAATTCGCTTGAGCTCATTTGTGGTATTGGTTTACTTGGAGACAATATGGGAGTAATCACACGCAAGAAACCCAGTTGCTCATAATAATAAGTCCGAAGTAATCACAAATATTCCATGGAATTGCTCAATTTAGTTACTAGTACAACCCTGCCGGAAGCACCATAGGATATTTAGCATATAATACATTTGTTTAACGGATCCTTTTAACTTTAAAGTGATAAGGGTTATTCACTGATTATGACTGCATTTCAATGGCAACAGGGCTAGTCGAAAAAGCTTTCACTACGCTAAGATTTGTTTACGAAGGTTTTTAACGATAGCTTGATGTACTTACTAAGGTGTTCAGTTTCACTAAAACAACGAACGTTTTACTCCAACAAGGCAACTTTAACCGCGGTTATCTCTCTTTGATCCATTAGGCTACAAATGGTGTTTAATATAAATAATACGAAAGGTGTCACTTGGTAATCAAGGTTACTATATACAGCCAGATGATGGTCGACATTTACGTACATGAAGCATGAATGATAAATTAATTTGGATTAACCATTCTGCATAGGTAGGTTGAACACATAACAAGTAGTCTTACGATTCCACTTTGATCTACCAATCACAAGCTTGCTAGTTAAACGGTTTTATCTTGCAAATTTACTGCGACATACTCGGATTGGTTAGAAGTACCTATTTTAAGCAGGGTTAGACTTATGTGGAGTAAATAAGTGAGAATTTTGTAGCTAGACTGGATATGTGGACATGTTCACCAACAAATTTTGTGTAAATTTCATGCAAACAACGCACTTTTAACTACCACGGTGCCCTTTTAACCGAACAGACAATCAGACAGCAATAACTTTATGATCCTAATTTGTGGTATTGTAGAATAACACCGTTGTTCCATTTTATTCCGAGCCGCTGATGTTTAGCTATTGTCAAAATTAAGCGTGGCCTAAGAAATGGCCCTTGTAAAATACGGCATTATAATTCAGTCGGACAGACAATGTGATAGTACTCATGGATGCCACTGTAGGTATTATTCCTAGGTGCACGTTTCTTATTTATTCAAGTAGGACTTTACTGACTATGCTCATTCGCAAACAGTAAATATGGGGTGGATAATCAATGAGGATTGACGATCTGATATATCCAAGGCACCTTAAATATCTATCATACTGGGTTAGCACCAGCAACATGTAGCATTTTCTAGCGCGTTATCATTTTATGAATGAGTGAGTGACTATGTTAATTATACTAACTGCCTTGTAACTGGCTGCCATGTAATTGGCGCATGCAAATAAGTGTGTCCGTGTGTGATTTGTTTGACACGAAATTTTAGCAAATCGAAATGTAGCGTATTGCAATTATAAAGCGCTATCATCTGTGTGGGCGCATTGTGCCCAACAGATCAACAAAATAAAAGTGAGAATACTTCAATTCACTTAAGGAAACATGTATCTATATATCAAAATATGTATGCTATTTGCTCAGGATGACATTGTCTTTCGTCAGTTGCCCTCAAGCTTTTGACTGATCCAATTACCTACTCGAATTATTCAAGTTATGCTTGGTACTTTACATATGCTTCAGTTGTTATCATTTTTTCATGTTGGCTAGCTTACATATTTGAGATGCAACAATGGAACAGTGGTGTAATAAAGGCAAAAAGGCGGATGCTTAGCAAGTCCCGTAAGTTGACCATAATGAAAAACTCGACATGTTGACTAGAAAGCGTGATGCAATGAAAATTGTTTTGTGGTCTCATCATAGCGTTAACACAGAGGCATGCAGAAAGGGTCAACCTCAGTTTTGTAGGTCAATTCAATTTTTGCAACGTTAGCCACATTATTTCATCTGGCGAGACATAGCCTATATCTCATAATGTGGGTTAGTTAGGGCAACATCAAGGCGTTATTTAAACTGCCATAAATCGGGAAGGAAATAGTTTAATTTCGGGCACGTTACATGCGTTCCACATACTAAAGGGGCAAACGCTCCGTAGAAAAAATAGCTGGGTGTATAGCGTGGTTATTTTGAACTGGTGGCACATGAAAATCATGTTGTGGCTCAGTGGTATTTGATGGCGGCGGACTTGTTTAGGATTCCTTGGAATCTGCTAGGCCATAATAAAGTCGGTACTTAGGCGCCGGTACCGGCAGCTGTAATAATTTATGGTCCTCGGTTTAAGTTGGTGTAGAAGCTTGAACGAGCCTTTGACGTGCTTTGTGACTTGTCTCTGTGGAATATCGAGCGCTGCATGGTCTTGCTTGTGCCACGGCTGTCAGATTGGATTGTGTTTTCCACATGGGGCCGAAAGTCGGTGTTAAACAACGGCAAAAATATAGAGGGATCAAACCGCCTGAATGCCTTGCGAGACATGCCAACGGCTTGCTTTCCATTTTGAAGTCTTCTTAGAGTTCTCTGAGAAGCCCTTATCAGCCTAACTGCCTGCAGAATGTGGTATCAAAGCTTGTATGTGTCGCTCTGTTGGTAGTGAATTTGAACTAAATTATACTTTCCTGAATTGAACTGCAGCAGCTTGTGAAGTTTCCAACAACACGTTTTGTCCAGGTCTCGCTGAAGTACATCGTGATGTGCTGGGTAGATGGTCGTCCGCCGCGTCTTAACGTCACCAACGAAAGCAAATATTCTGAGTTACGCTAGAACGAAGGACAATCTGGTGATCAATTGCTTTTAATTATTCATCAGCAGACCATTACAACCATACAGAGGCTAAAAATATAATAATCGACCCCGTTGGTTCAAAAGGAATAGATCACTTGGTCTGAGGTGATAAAATACTTTTGCTCTTGTTGAAAAAAATTGGAACAGGCGCGGCCTTAGAACTGTTTTACGGAACATCACATTCGACATTAATCGTATCGGACAGCGCACAGCAAACTCTGTCCTACAGTTACCGAGGCTGTGGAAAATTCCTGATCCACCCAGGAACGTTCTCAATAACTCCATAGCTTTCGAGCCTGTGGTGCACAATGCGTTGGTCCACTCGTAGAATCCTTTGGACAACTCATAATAAATAACCTCTGTTCCCCGTCTTCATCGTTTGCTTTCGTCAAAATACGGCGGGTAATCAGTAGCCTGATAATGCATGTAACGTGTTTGCGGCAACCTTGTTGCCCGCTTGCCTTGTTATTGTGGCGTCCTAGATGGTCTGCTAAGGTCTCAGCAAAGAGCAACAAATTTGAAAGCAAAGGAAGGAGGACAACTGGATGATAAATGGTGGGTTATGAGCCATTCTTGCTTTGGAAAATTGGAATATGTATGCCACGTTTCTATATGTTAGGCGCATTTTGTTTATGCAAACAAGTTTGGAAGAGTGCGATGATGTTTCGGCCAGCGTTGCTTTTGCTACAATCAGCTTCCCGGGAAGAATGTAAGCAACTCCAAGAGAGACATAGGTGGGTAGTGGCAGCAGTTCCTTCAACACTATTTTGGAAGTAAAACCAATGCTGATGAGTGTTGAAGTTGGGGCTATATATGTGGGTAACACATGTTTGGAAAGCTCAGGAATACTCCATTTTTAGCTTTCTCTTCAGCACTTTGCCAATCCGACCTTAGTCATATGTGTGAGCTGCCGATCGTCGCTTTCTAATAGTGTTGCCATGGTTGTATAGGGGCAGCTTTTCGTTGGAATTTTGCGGGTCAAATATTGTTGGTGAGTCAATCTGACCTCATGGACAAGCATGTTATAAAGTTTGCGTGGAGTTACCTGATCCTCTTATTTCTGGGACTACGACGAGCTCTGTATGAGTGCCAAGCTACATTCTTTATTAATATGCGCATGCCGGTTCTACTTTTGATGAAAGACGATAAACTGTTGAAACAAAACATCTTACTGAAAAGTCATATAAAGCGAATCCAGACGCTGTCAGATGATCCACTTTTCAAAAACTCTCAATCGGTCGTCTAAACTAGGTCATTCAGGGTGCTTTAATGTGCGATAGTACTTATGATACTCTGTGTTCCTTTTGGATGTTTAGCGTAACACACATAGTCATAAATTATGGTGACATGCTCACGTAGCTTTAGTGGTTATCCATAAAAGGCCCGTTGACCATCATTTCCATATTTTTAGTACGGAGTCAAGTACATATATTTGCTTATTAGCGTTGTTTCTGGTAG
>CALYDF020001502.1:0-40618 GCA_944474145.2 Dicrocoelium dendriticum
GCCACAAAAACCGTGCACCCTGTCCCCTCCAGCAACGACCAACTGTCTCTTAGAGCCAGTATGGACGACGTAGGGGTTTTAGACAGGTACGCAACTTGTCAAGATGCACAGCAAACGCAGCCACACCGATGATATCGAGCAACAGCCAATCACTTGAGAGAAAGATAACAAATAAAATAAATGGCGTAATGCATATGAAAACGGTGACATAAAACATAAATTAATGAGCATATGAATTAAGTTGTTTAAAAAAGAATCCCAGGTAATTGCACGAGTTAGAATGTATAGTTTACCGAAATGACAAAAACATGGATATCTTATTGAAATTAACTACAATTGGCTTAAACGACTTGTGCATATTTATAGATGAGAGTACAGGCAGACGTTGTGAAAAAGAAAAGCATTAGTACAAAATTAAAAACTCACCACCTGAAATAATTATACTTAGCATGTAAGCACGCAGTTAGTAAATCGAATGAAGCGTACCTCCAAACGCTGCGCTGGTTCTGCCTACGTTCTCTGCAGGACCCGTTGTCGGTTCGCTAGTGGTACCGAATATCCTCACTCGTGACTCACTAGGCCTGCCTGACTCAGGCACTCGCGACCACATTTGCTACAGCACCATGCACTCGATGTCGATGGAGTACAACCCATCGGTGCTTGCTGCATCCGCACTTGCCGCGTCTTCACTGCATGGATGAGGTCTTTCTCCTGCACTTCGGCAAGTGTCTTCATGATCCGATCTCGGTATGCACACCGATCAACAGCCTTCGATTCCCATGACCTGCAAGCTGGCTTGGAACTTGAGACGCTCAATTTGATCATATCCTGGTAATGTAACTTTGGTTTCCACACGTGCCGCTTCTCAATACTCAGCTGACCATATAATAATTGTTTCGGTATCCACGTTGAATCCATACGGCTCACATGACCGAGCCACCTCAGGTGTCTCAGCAAAAGTATGCAGCCCACTGCGTACACCCCACTTTGTCGCAACACTTCCGTGTCAACAACTCTGTCGCACCAACCGATGCGCAAAATCCGACGCAAACAATGCTGATAAAACCGCTCGAGATATCGCACATACCGACGGTACCTCGTCCACGGTTCACTGCCCTATATAAGGACAGACACCATCATGGATTTGTACACCATCAGCTTCGCGCCAATAGTAAGCTGATGGTCGTTCCACACCCGGTACTCTAGCTTCCGGAATGCCGCCGCTGACTTCGACACGCGAATGCGCAGCTCAAGTTGTAGCTGTTCATCAGTCGACATCACACTCTTAAGGTAGCCGAAGAGGCAAGTTGTTTCTAATACCTTAGCACCAACGCGGATTTGTAGTAGTCTTGAAGATTGCACCTCCGGTGAAATCTGAAAGAGACAGACAGTTTGGTTGTGTTGATGTAGCGCCCGAATTTGGTCTCTATCGAAGCCCGAACACGAGTCATGTGCTGCAACACATCCGTACTGTCTGCAAACAACGCACAGTCGTCAGCAAACTGCAACATACGGATAGTTGTCACACAGAATGTGTTCTTGCACCCAAACGACTGATGTGCAGCAATCCACCATCAATACGGTGCTCTACACGAACGCCGGAAGCACAGGCCGCATCAAACGCACTAAGACCTAATAGCATGAAGATATATATTAAACAAGGCTGGAGCTAAGACACAGTCTTGCTTCACACCAGAGGCAACTATAAACTCATCCGACGTCCCTCCTCTCCGCTGCACCCTCGGCCGCTTACCACTGTGCAGACATCAATTAAAGTTACAAAATTACGCCGGAAACAAAAATTACACAACACCAGCCAAAATGCCTTGCGGTTCATCGCATCAAATGCCTTGGTGAAATCATCAACAGCGAGTACCATGGCTGGTGTCGTTCTCTGCACTTTTCCTGCAATTGACGAGCCTCAAACACCATATCTATAGTGCAGCGACACGCGTCGAATCCACACTACTCTTCCGCCACGTTAGGTTCCACAACCTGACTGACCAGGCGGTTGAGCAGGATTCGGGCAATCGCCTTACCCACACAACTCAGCAAGTTGATGCCACGAAAATTCGTGCAACATTGCTTGCTACCTTTGCAATTGTACAGTGGTAGCCCACGGGCATCCTTCAGCTCAGGAGGCACCTCCTCTGCAATCCATACGCGTTGCACTAAGTGGTGCAGCGCAGTCAACAACGCTGGTCCGTCGTATTTCAATACTTCAGGCGGAATCCCGTCGGCCCCAGCACAACTGCTGTTTGACAGTTGAGCAAGGGCAGTCCGCCTCTCATGCAGTTTCCGCGTTTCCGCCGGACTCGTCTTCACATCGTGCTGCTTGAGACCGTTCAAAGTGGACCAGTTGATCTCTGAACGGTTGTTCAAAGCACAATCGAAGTGTTTCCTCCAGATATATATTATGTTTGCAGTCTGTGTGCAGGTAGCGGCTGAACTACCATTGATCAGCATTCTCAAAGGCTCCAACCTCGGTCCATACATAGCCTTCAAGGAGTCGAAGAATTCAGTTTATTGGTGGCGTTCGGCGCAGCATGCTACCTGAATCGCCTTCTTCGTCCACCATGCATCTTTTGTGCGACGGAGCTCTCGGGTCAGTCACCGTCGAAGTTGGCGAAACGGACTAATCTTCCTTAAGTCACTGGGGTCTGCCACATGTGCAGTAAATGCTGCAATCTTCCCTGACTCCAATGCACCAATCGTCACATTGTTCTCATCAAACCAATCAGGCCGCTTACAGTTTTCGCGCTCGATGGTCTCCTCGGCCGCAGCTGTCACCTGGCCGCGAATGTGGTGCCACAGCTCGCCCACTGTGGCTATGTAGTCCACATCACACAGGCGTGAAGCCATCGTCTTTACCAGCTTAGTAAGTTTCGCCACAGTACCGAGGGAGAGAATGTTTAATTTGTGTCGATGCACGGCAGCGGGTCAATACATAGTTTTACGAAAATGTCTGTACAGTTTGGTGCGCACCAATTTGTGAGTGGTGCCACACTCAGCTGCATGCAGTACATGTGTCATGCGCACTTCACGCGTATAACTCTGACGTACGATGACATAGTCGAGCAGATGAGCGTGACCACTCCGTGGGTGCGTCCAACTTGCTATATCACTCGCACTCAGTGCAAACCGAGTGTTCGTGATGGTCAGGCCGTGATTGGCACACAGTGAGAGCAGCCTGTCACCGTTCGCATTCATTGAACCATTGCCAAGCGAACCGATAACATCTGTCCAAACCGATGCCTTACGCCCAACGCGCGCATTAAAATCACCCAGCAGAAATAGTCTATCGCTCCTCGGCACAGACCGTATCACGGATGATAGCTCAGTGTAGAATTGATCACGCGTGTTTTAAGGATAACACGTGGTCGGACCGTACGTGCATATAAAAGTGGCAATCTTACCATTTCCGAGTCGCAGACGAACAGACATCAGTCGCGCGCTGATGCCTGTTGGTTCACCCACCAGCTACTCATAGAGTCGAGCGGAAATTGCATATCCGTCCCCAAGATCATGTGGTGCTGAGGCGGCGTTTCCTACCCAGTAGAACGTGCAGCCAGCACCAGCTTCATGAAAATTACCCTGCTCAGCGAGCCGGGTCTCTCTGAGCGCCGCAATATCGATGTGGTAACGCGCCAGCTCCATCGCGACCAGTGCATTACGTCGCTCGGAACTTTCACTGGAGTTCCAGTACAGCAGTGTGCACACGTTCCAACGCTCGATGCTGAGTGCTTTTCGCGCAGGCATTCGATTGCATTGGTGGGCAGTCGTACGCGTGGTGGTCATTGTGCTTTGGAGGAGGGACTCCGCCCGGAGTCTTTGGCTCAATAGCCTTATGCACAAGGCATTGAGGAGCAGAACCAGCTCGGGAATGCGATTGCAGAGTCAGATTTGGATCTACTTGACGGCCGTCACACGTAGCCTTGGGGGTACTAGAACGATATATATATATATATATATATATATATATATATATATATATATATGTTTTGCGACCGTAGTAGGATACGCACCTGCGACCACGGCCAAACGCAGGTGGGTTTTCGCGGGTTTGCACCAATTTGACCAGGGGCTACCTGGCTTGAGGCGGGCAGTAGCAAACCATTTAACCCCCGGAGGTGCCCTCCCACTGTCAGAGCAAATGCGTGGCGCTCGTGCACTACGCCAATCGAGCTGTGAGCCCATATTCCGTAGATCTGTTGTCTCCCATTGCTAGGTTTTTCTGGAAAAAGCTCGTCGACCACTTCCCAACTTCCGATGAGGATGGACTAGGATACTGGCAAAGTGCCCACACTTGACATTAGAATGACTCGGGTACTCAGCCAAGGCATTCGATTAAATGTACACCCGAAAGTCAGCGTGTCTAGCACATGGTCAGTTCACTGACTCATGCGGACCGGTGTCCTGGATCTTAGCAGGGAGAAGAGGGAAACCCAACTCCCAGCCAGCGGTCGCCACGCGGAGGCGCCCAGGATATGAGCCAATGGCGCAACAGTAGCAGCAGTGCTTGGATCATCTGTCAGGGTATAGCCACCACCAGCCTCAGCGAACCTTAGGTTCTCCAGCCTGTAGATACTGTACGTTCTTATTAATAACAGAAGTAAAGGCATTCAAACGGCAGCTAAGTTGCGACTGTTGTGTAGATGCTATGTGGCTGTCGAGTTAAAATTACGTCGATGGAGGTAACTGATGATACCTCCTACATCATTTTGAGGCATTCTTCGGAGGTCGGATCTGCTGACACGATAACCAGTAAGTTGAATAACCAGCTTTCTTAAAACCTAAAATGGCTGCGTTCAAGAAGTTACTTATCTGCAAGCAGAAATAAGAATTTACCATTTGTCCAATTAGGAATCGTATATTGCTGGAATATGTCAGTGGATTTTGAGTCTAATCAACCGTGGGAAGTCTACCACAGACTTCTCAGTCAGCACAGAATTTTCACCATTTATCTGAATGTTTCCGCATGACACGTTCGAAGGTATTTCGGAATCTGTGAGCATTTTGAACGATAAGAAGATGTAGAAAAGTATTGTTGAGCGATTGCAAAATGTTGACGGAACAGGGTACCATCGAATTCAAGAAATGGTTTAGGTAAACGAAATGGCTTAAACGTTTATAGATTTGGATAACAGCGTTAACTAGATTAAACGTATACTTGCCAAATGAGAAAAGCAACGGTCAATCGAAAGGCGCCGCCTGCGTACCCGGCCTAAATACGAAATATTTCTCTGATATAGGAATTTGTTTTCAGGATTAACAATGATTCAAGGAACGAACATCATAACCAATTGGAGACGATGCTGATGAATTCGGTCCTTGGATGGAAAAACGGCAATCGTCCAAATGCATGCATCGATGATAGCCAGATGTTTTTGTGCAGTACGCTCAGTTGCTTGCAGCTTGTTTTAGCTGAGTCAAATGGGGAACATCATCTCGGATCGTCGGACATGAAAAAATTGCATCGAAAAACTTCGCAGCTCCAGCGTGTTAGTTATTCATTCATTAGCTCTTGCTGAATGAATCGATTGTTCCGCCAAGGCCGCCATTAAGATGTTACTAAATTGTCGCAAAAATCGCTATTTCACGGATATGTTTTGCCATTAAAAATAAAATTGTTTGGGGGATGCCTTTACTTCCATATCGTAAATGCTAAAATGTCAGGATCCGTCAAATCAATCCCAATCTGAACCGCTAAATTTCTTTTAGATTTCTCCTCTGTGAAATCTGGTTTGTCAATCCTGTCGCATTCGTGACGAGCTGCTGTTGACAGTTGAACTATTAAATCAAACAAGGAGACCTATTATTTTTGACGCGCAGCTGCATTTTATTTTCCAAACAAGTTCGAACCATACGGTTTTATTATAGATCGATATCAGAAATCAGTTCAGAGTGAAGAATTATTTTCGGTAAACCGTCATCGGACCCAAACGTTTATATAACACTGCATTCTGGGAAAACGTCAACTCGGGATGGGATTGAATTCTGGACTGCTTGAAATATCCAAATAGACAAATTGTGGGTATGCCAAGTGAAAAAAATAATCATGCACACACGAAGCTCAGTAGTCCGAAGTAACTAGTTAGGTAACGTAACAAACAAATAACTAAGTAACAGTGTCCGTTGGCCAAGGTGGTAATTTCGGCCGTATGAATCGTTTTTGTACACCTAATTCAGTCTGCAGATGGTGAATGTAGATAGCCTCGATGATGGATAAGAGCTGTCAGCGGAATGCTTGGGAGAAGTGTTCAGGTAGTGAGTAGATGACTTAGAGGTTATGCTCTGAGGTGCAACATGAATGAGCTGTCTGAAGACCTCATTTCGCCTTTGTAAAACCATAACGGGATGTGCTCACGAATCCTCTGAGATTGGCACCGCGTTGTGAGATCCACCTATCATAAATCACAGGAGCACGTGTAATGATAAACCATGATGGAACGGGTCCCCGAGGGCAGTATATCCTTCAAAGGTTTTGTAAGGAACGGGTTTTTGTGAAAAATGATTCTCAGACGCGCCGTGAAATAAGTTGTCTCAATAGCATTTTTCAAGACCGGAATAAAATATCAGCTGCAGAATCACCCTTAACTGGTATATGTATAAAAAGCTGTTTCTTAGGAGCAATGCTCCAAGGGGGCTTTCGATTGATTTCCTTCAAATTCTTCATGATAAATGTATCAGGATAACCATTATTCCTGAGGGCGTCGCTGATTCTCTGTAATTCTTCATTGACGGTATGCAGTGTACAAATACTGCGCCCCCTGTAGGCGAGTGATCTGATTAAACTCCACTTATGCTGAAGATTTACTGCGCTGTGGTAGTTAATGTACTGCCCAGTCCATGTGTGCTTTCTGTGTACCTTCCTGCTGCATGACCTGTCCGAGTTACGGAGTACCTCTACATTCAAGAAAGGTAACCGGTTTCCGTCTTCATGTTTACAAGTAAAGTGGAGATTCTCATGTGCGTCATTGAAAGCTGTTGGCAACTGTTCCACATGCTTTTCGGATTTGCAAAGCACGAAGGTGTCGTCAACATACCGTAGGTACATTTCAGTTCCACGGATGTGCATTGCAATTGGGCCAAGTTCCACTTTCGTCGTGAAAATATCAACCAGCAGCGGCCCCAAAGGAGATCCCATGACCACTCCGTCAATCTGAGGGTACATTTGACCATTGAAGGTGAACTGAACATTTAACGTGCAACGCAGTAGCACCTCCGTTAGCAAATTCTCTGGAAAACTTGCGTATATGAGCCGTTTCCGAGCAAGCTCGCATAAGTAATCCACATTTTCCAGTAATGGTATGTTGGTGAATAGTGACTAGGCATCGAATGATATCATCCTTTCGTTAATAAGGTTGTCTTCAGATATCCTGTCAATGAATTCGAACATGTCTCTCACGCAGTAAGTGCAAAACGAATTCCGGAACAGCTGCAGCTTCACCACAATCCACTGGGCCAACAAATGCTGAGGAGAATCCCCCAGGTCCAAGTTCGGGCGCGTTAGAGCACCTTAATTGTGAACTTTAGGCTTGCCATTTAATCTCGCTAGGTGTCCATCTGAAGGCTTCAGCTTTTCAAATTCCTTCTTCGTGATGAGTTCGGCTTGCCTCATTCACCTGAGGCAGCCGGTCAGCTGTTTCTCTAACTCCACTGTGTTGTCTTTTCCTGCTATGAGCCACTGGCACTTACTCTCGTCAGTCAGGATGTGCTGCATTTTATGCATATAATCCACCCTATCCATTAGTAGGATGCCGGAACCATTGTTTGGCTTAGAGATTATTACTTCCTTATTTAACCGTAGCTCTTTAAGTGACTGAATTTGTTCCCTAGTGATAATACTATTACTTGGTGCTTTGATCTTAATGTTTTTGTGACAACTATGAACTAAGCTAGATTTTAGTTTCTCAACATAACTTGATGAGGTTGGAAGCAGGTCTTTAGTCTGAGCAAATAGGTATTCCAAGTGCACATCCAAAGCCGCCTGATATATTTTCTTAGACGGAATGCGAAATTGTGGACCACTCAGTTGAACCGTGCCTCATGCTGTAGGGAACATCGCATATTTTGTTGTCCTCGGTGGGGTGGTGGGTAGGTCAGTGGATAGACGTTGTGAGTGCCACTGTCGCAATTTACAACGGTACCCAATTTTTAGCATTTTAAAGTGTGGAATTGGTCGCTAAATGCGCAACCGTGCACTTCATCTACCTTTCAGCTTGACCTACGTGACAATCTCAGAGGAAGGATCAATTGAAAGACCGGATTGTTATTAGCTCAGCGAACAAATAAAGTGCGAAAACAAATTTGACCCTACAAATTCTATATTTCTTATACTATCAGTGATAGTGAAAGTGGGAGCCGTTGTAATGTACCTTTTACATTTTGCTACACAACCTTCCGGTCAGTTGATAACATCATCAGCTGTATAGACTATTCTTTCAAACACCTCATACACTTCAACATCGACCAACATTCTTTTTGAATCGCCAGCTGACTCAAGACCACTTCGTGTACAACAGCTGGGAATACACGTTTTCGATATTTTTTGGCATCCAAGTATGACGGGTTATTAATGCAGGAACTCCGCAACTTAAAAGCTTTACCACAATACGCGTTTAATCAAAATACGATAAGTGGATACGATACCGTTGCTTCCAAAGTCTGCTCTTAGACTTAGTATGAACAACGGCTCAGTGACTCATAAGGAGTAAAACGGCGAATGCATGACAATTACCGTGTGACGGGCTAACGCTCAACCGTTTCAAGCCTTCAAAATGGGACAAGAGTTAATTCCTCATTTCCAAATGACCGAGCAAAACGACGAGATTCCTTATTCGAAGTAAGTTGGAATACTGGTAGCCCGGGTTGGTTGCTCACCTGTTGATCGTTCTTCCGAGCTTGGTAAATGGATCGCATACGTTTCACTATCATGCGAGGTGGCATCTTCAGTGCGGTGAAAGGCAGTGTATAATCCTGCTTATTGAATCGTCAGTCCGTCATCCACAGACAGGCGATTTTTGAAGGTGGCAATTTAGATTTGCGCTACGTGATATCTGCCCGTTTGCTACCGCGGCTGAACCTTGTCTTGTGATTCGCCGGAGATATTTCTTACTGAGTTGATGGTACACGGGAGTCGATGTCGATGCGCATGTTGATCGAATTATTAGAGGAGTACCATGCTTCTAGGAATTCTCCTCCTTTCTGTGTTGTTATTTGAGCTAAACTCACGGTTTTGTTCCAATCAAAGCTATGTCCCTCCCCATCCACATGGGCTGAGACAAGAGACGGTGCATAATGTTTTTTTTACAAACTCTGATGTTCTTGTTTTCTTTTGGATAGTTTCTTGCCTGTCGGTCCCACATAGTTCATTCCACAATTATTGCAAGTTATTTTACACACGTTTATTCGCTCTTGTGCATTTCGAATGTCCTTTGGGTTTGACAGTATTCTTCTCAAAATGGCGGTTGGCTAATCGGCATCGTCTCTTGCAATAATAACGCTGCACCAAGCTGCAGATATCCAGCGGAAACCATGTTCGGACGTGTAACACGCTTACCAATTGAAGTGATGCACCCGAAGAATACTCAACGTCCACCGTCATCAGGAGTGAGCAGAATTTTCTTCCTTGGGAAATGGTGTACTCGTTTGATACACCATCGTGCCGCCAAGCCCGGCAACTAGCAGTGATAGGTAAGAGGAAAGGAATGTTCTGGATCAGACGCCTATCTGATGCTTTAGTTTCGTGAGGTACGTAATTTTGCATCGTAAATAACGGATCAAACACACATTCCGCCAAGTTCCCAGTTCCCGCTAGATCTACTGCTGGACATATTTGAATTACCAAAGACAATGGAGCTCAGTGAGCCAACAGAAGTATCTACAAAGCCATGCAATTAAGTCACTCGGGGATCCATAAGAACAACTCAGCCAATCCGAGGTTTAGTAGGAAACCCAGCACTTCCTACATACGAACCCGTAGAACAGAGTGTATTTGAACATCTTAGACTCGGCAATCAATGCTTAAACGCACAACACCATCTCGAGACTCTAAGCACGAACGTCACTTTTACATTGTTAAGCATAATTTCTAAGTAACTTATTTTGTCAAATGTATTCCCTGCGTCGTATGACATGACATTTGGTAGATTCACGGTCTTGTTTAGCGCAGATTTCATTCCGCCAACCCAATGCCCCATCTGCCGCATGTGCATGATGTATCGAGAACACGACAGATTTGTAACTCATCAGCAAGTACACAAAAAATTAGAGAGTGCACTTTTGTGAAAACCGTTCTCAGGGCCGTTATAAAGAGGCTATTTATAACAGTACACACATCGTGAGTCGGTGATGGCGCAAGACTAAGACTTTTCTCAGACAATTGCATCCATAGGGCTTTTAAATTCTTCCTTGGATCGCGCATGGTGGTCCTAACTCTCCAGCGTTGCACACAAGCAACGCAGCTGTTCCTACAAAATGTACATCTGCATTAGTTGACCAAAGGGAAATCAACTGATAGTCTTGCCGCGAGAATCACGCGGCCATGAAGGACAACCTGTGCCGGCGCGAGCACCAGCTATTTCACCACTCACAAAAGCGTACGTTAATGAACCATGTTTCCTTCTCCCGACGCACCATCTTCCATGGTTTCCGCTCGCGACACGTCCATGCACGCTTTGAGGTACGATAAGAAATATTCTGTGTGCATTTCGTCCTCGCAGCTCCGCTTCCACGCGTTCCATTCTGACCGCCCCGGAGCCAGTCGATAGCTTGTGCTTTTCCTGAACCCAAATGCATTGCTCTGCTTGTGATTATTCCAGGAGGATACAATAACGGCAGCTTTGTCCGATTGATTACGTGCTCGACAAATACTCTTCCCGTTTTGCCTGGCTCAGGCTCTGAGCGCCACTCGAGCCCCGTTTTCGCCTAGTTCCGTCAGGCCAGTGTTGCTCCCTCTGCTCTCCTGATTGCGCCCGTTTCCCTTTCCGTCCGCTCCAGTTTTAGTGGTATTTCTGTTTTCTTGGCAACCACTCTCTTCCGCCTTTCTACACCCGCCCCTCCTCATAGTTGCGGTGCTCTCGCGTGCCACGGCTGCAGCAGAGCGGCATTCTTCCAGAGTTGCTTCCCCACGCCGTCAATTTTGAAGTGTTCTCATTTCCGCAACTTCCGTGCTTCGGGCCCTCCAGTTTCCTGGCGACCACGATTTTGTATCTTGACTTGTTCTCCTGCTATCTATGGCTGCCACTTGTGGTTCGCTTACCTGGCATGTTAGTTGCGTTTATTCCTTACTAGTCGAGACCTGGTTTCTCTTATGGCGGTTGCTTCTAACCGTTCGCGTGGTGTTGCTGGGATAACCGATTTTTGCTTAAGAGTTATGAGTGTATCAAGGGAAATTCTTAGTTGTCTGCCAAACTGTATCTCGAATGGCGCAAATTTGGTGGTCGACTTCTTTCTGGCTCTATACGCGAGATGTACCCCAGGTAATGCTTCTTCCCACGGGAAGTTTGTACAGAATGTCCAGGTCTTCATTGTTCGATTACACCGTTCAGGCCACCCGTTGATCTGCGGTGGGTACGGTGCCTTACGTCTTCACAGGATGTTTCACTTCTGAAACGCCATTGACTCAAAAGCGGGTTCGTGGTCGGTAACAACTTACTTTGGTGTTCCATTCATTTCCGGTATATTGAATTCGAGTGCCTGTACCACTGTTTCACTTGTTTGATCCTTGATAGGCAAGACTTCTCGCCATGGAGGAAAATGGTCCATCATTATTAGGATGTACCGGTTTCCTGACCGACTGACCGGCAAGGGCTCAAAAATATCCCATCCTCATAAATGGTATGATTGTTTGACTGAGAGAGATGGCATCGGAAGCGTTGATGCATTCATATCGTGGTTCGTTCTACAAGATGGCCATTCGCGAAAGTATGCTGCGACGCCCTTCCTTATGGTAAGCCGAAACACGCTCTTCTGCAAATGTTCGAAGAATCGCTCGAATAGCATTTGGGCACCATCAAGGGTTACTCGCCTCACTTGATGCGATCAATTCTGGAAGAGAGAAGTCACTTTCATTCCGGCTGTTATAACCAACAGCGTGCCAGTCGTGACGTCAAGTTTGTCCCCGATATCCAGCAGTTCCTCCATCTCTTCTGGTATTGCCTTTGGCTTGATCCCGGCTTTTAAATGTGCGCATGGTAACCTCACCAATTCATCTGCACGTTGGCTTTCCAGTAGCTCTCGATCCTCAGACGTGACGCCACACACCAGTATGGCAGTATTTGGCAGGAGCTCGTCCAAATATTGGCGCGGTAACATGTCGGGTATTAGGTTCTTCATTCCCTCTATGTGCTCGATTGCAAACGTGAATTCTCGGAGCCGGCATGCCCATCTTGTAAGTCGTGCACGCGGATCCGTCGTCATCATTAACCATGATAGCAGTTTGTGGTCGCTAAGGACATGCAATTCAGTCGTTAGAAGGTACGTTCGCTATTTCTTCAAGACCCGCACAACGGCCAGACATTCTTTCTCCGTCGTGGAGTACTTTTGCTCTGTGTTGGTCAGCATTCAGCTGGCATATTTGATCACACCGGCTGGTTGGGACAGCACAGCTGCCATTGCAACCTTGCTCGCATCAACCATCACGATGAATTTTTCCCCAGGCTTTGGTGGCCGTAAACGTCTTGGCGCCCCTGTAACACATTACTTTAGGTCGTTAAAGTTCCGATTCGCTTTAGGTGTCCTAGCGAACTATCCGTTTTTATGTAACACATTTAATAATGTAGTGATCTCCGCAAAATGAGGCACGAATTTCGATTCATACGCTACCATTCCGAGGAACGACCGGAGCTGATGTTTCGAATTCGCGGTTGCGAAATTTTTGATTGCTTTGCGTTTCTCTGGAAGCGGCTAAACTTCACTATTCCACACAATGTGGCCTAAACACACAATAGATTTTTGATCAGTCCTTGACATTTTGCGACTAAGTTTCAAACCGACTTAGTCCAGTCGTTTTAGGACGGCTGCAAGTGGGTTACCATGTTCATGTTCCTTCCCCGAGAAAATAATAATGTCCTCTTTATAGACAACCAATCTTGAAGGTTTTCCAGGATCATTAGCAGTAAGCGTCTGAATGTCGAACATGCGTTGCACAATCAAAACGGCATTCCCAAGAAAACGTACTGTTGGCCAATACATTGAAAGCTGTCTTATACCGGTCCTCTTCTGTAATGGGGAGTTGCCAGTAACCCGGAGATTTATCAATGAAATTAGACTAACATTGTGAAGGTTGGAAAAAGTTTCTTCCATTTGGGGCAGCTGAAATACGTCTTTCACCGTCACTGTCTTTAGCTTCCTGAAATCGCTGCAGAATCTGTGGTTTCCATCCGCCTTCTACGTCAGTAATTTGGGCGATGGATACGGACTGTATGTTCGTCTGATTATCCATTTGGCCTCCATCTCAGCCACCTGCTACTGTACCTCCGCCAGTGTTGTGTAGTGTCCGCTTGAAAATTGGCTTGCACTGCCCGCTTGGGATTAGGTGTGTCCGGTGTTCTGCTCAGCTGCAAAATCCGTAATCGTCATTCGCATCCGTGAACAAATGCGCATACTTCTGAAGCGGCTCCCGTATTGTATAGTTCGGGCAATTGGGAAGGACTGCCACGACATCTATTTGGTCGCATTTCCCTGTGCTCATCTTGATAGCTTTGCTGCCACTATCACAAATTGCTTTCGCAAATCAGTCGGCGCGCCGAGCCGCTTGGGTATGTTATTACCGATGATTGTTTCTGTTGTCACCGCGATAACAAACGTGGAACTGCTATTAACCGACTTCCCAATTCTCACTCATAATATTTGAGCCCCCGTCCTCTTTAAAAGGTGTCCTCCGACCCTTTGCATCGCGATTGGTGACTGAAGTAACGCGATAACATCGAACTTTTTGTAATGGAAATACCCGCTCCCGTGTCTACTATCGCATTGACCACGATATGCTCAATTGTTATCTTAAGGAAGGGTACATAGATGAAGTGCAACAAAGATAAAATGTTCCGTTTGTACAATTTGCAGCATAATGAACAACCCGGTTTCATCAGAAGCAACGGCACTCATCCCGTCTTCCGGGGGCATTGCATTGTATCTCTGTTCTCAGCGTTTCGATTAAAATTCTTTTCACCATTTGCGACAGCTGGTCCACTTCGCGTTCCAACTCTGACGGCTCAATTCTTCCCACTGTCACAGGTTCCGAAATACTGGGCCACAACAACAAGCTCTTCTGTCTTGCTGACCCAACCATGGATGTCGATTTCACTTTGTCCTGTGTAGGTTTGGGCAAACTTCGGACGAAATAGTCTCTCAGCAACCGTCCTTTCGCTTCGTCATCCAACTCGGAAGCGCAATCTCAGTGTCTGTTCAGTCTGTGAAAGAACACCACCGGATTTTCTTGCTCTTCTCATTTGGTTGAGCGAAACTGTTCGAGCATTTGTAGTCGGTCAATCTCCTACCCGAACTCCGCACACAGTACAACCTTCATCGCAGCAAATAAGCAGCCAGGCTTGACCTTCCGCGTTAGTAGGTAGACCGCCTTCGCTCCTCCCGTCAAAATCGTTCCAAAGGCGGCCAGCAATTTGGCATCTCCTCTGACTCCGTAACATGCGCAATGGCATCGAACGTGTCCAACCAATTTTCCACTTTGCCCTCTGAAAACGGGGCTGGCCAAGTCAACTTCGTCCTGGACGAAGTACGAATGTAGCCAGAAGGACGCGGCAATGAAGGACAACCTATACTGGCGCGATCACCAGGTATATCACCACTCACAAAGGCGTACCTTATTAATTCATGTTACCTTCTCCCGACGCACCATCTTTCCTGGTTTCCGCTCGCGACACATCCATACATGCTTTGAGGTACGGGAAGAATTATTCTATATGCATTTCGATCCCGTTGCTCCGCTTCCATGCGTCCCATTCTGACGGCCCCGGAGTCGGTCGATAGCTCGTGCTTTTCCTGAACGTAAATGCATTGCTCTGCTTGTGGTTATTCCAGGAGGATACAATAACTGCAGTTTTGTCCGACTGATTACGTGCATAGTTCAGGCTCACATCTGAGCGCCGCTCGTGCCCCGTTATCGTCTAGTTCCGTCAGGCCGGTGTTGCTCCGTCTACGCCTCCTCAATGTGCCCGTTTCCCTTTCCGTCCGCTCCAATTTTGGTGGTCTTTCTGTTGTCTTGGCAATTACTGTCTTTCGCCACCCTACATAATAATAATAATAATAGATATATTTCACATTGAGTGGGAAGTTATGCCCAAATTTGGCACAGATGGTATTTTATAGAATCTGTCCTTCTCAGGCACGCACGGTAAACATTTATGTGATATTCATTGCATTTTCTGTTTCATAAGATTTCATTAACTCACAGGTGTGTTTGGACACTATGTGCACTAGTTGGAATAGTGCCTGGTAATAGCACTAGATGTGTGTCACACAGTAAGATATTTAGGTTACACTCATTAAATTTTGTTTGACCGTTCTTGGTACAACTCATCAAGTGATCTCTCCCAATAGAACTGGGTCATAATCGTGTTGAAATCTAGGTACTTGGTTAGCTTAACACTAAAGGACGTTGCGTTCTTACACGGTCTGATTGCAAGTGAAAGCTTATACCCCAGGACAGCATATCTTATAAGGAAAACCTTAGGCCGTAGATTTACACTGTATCTGGTGCCCTCAAGGTTAACTCCTTTGTACCCAGCTCCCTTGTTGAACTATATTGTAATTTTATGGGAGGAATATAACGGCGGACGTTTTGATGAATTATGTTGTACAGAAGCAGCAGGTTATGTCTCAATCTCCGTAGCCAAAGCGGATCGAGCTGCAATCGTGGGTAGCTCTCCCGATAATCTTTAGTGCTTATCAGAAATTTGGTAAATTATTTTTGTATGCACTACAGAGATACCCTGTCAGTTTGCCTCATGCTGTCACAAATCATACTGCAGTATTCCAAAATGGGGCCAGTGAGGTTTTTGAAGTGTTCCACACTGTCTAGGGTTATGTGGAACTTATTTAATATATTAGCTATTGCTTTTCTGACCTTAGCCAGCTGGTACTCCACTTGTTCGGAAAACTTGAAAGTGTACGAATAGCAGATTCCGAGGTCACGGGTAGACAGCTGTACACAAAGGTGTTCGTCGTAGAGTGTAATTTATCCCTCGGGTAGCGAACAGCAACGATACATGACGTTAGATTTTTCACCGAAAACTTCATCATCCAGATGTCACACAAATACTCAAGGTAGGGGAGGTGTTCCTGTATGAACAGTTGCGTAACTTGAAGTTCAGCTCCTCAGAATTTCTGGACTATCTTTAGGTCATCTGCAAATAGAAAAGGCATTCCATGACTGATAAAATCAATGATGTCATTGACGTAGAGCAAGAACAGTAAAGGACCAAGTAAACTCTCTTGAATAACACCACTAGTGAGTGGACATGGTGAAGAGAGGTGGTCGGCCATGGTAACTACCTAAGAACGGCTGCTCAGGTATGACCATAGCCAACCTAGGAGTAGGTCCTGAATTCCAAAGGAAGCAAACATTTTCAGCAGCCGTTTATGGGGAACTCGATTGAACACCTTTTCCATGTCCAGAAACAGAAGTATGATTGCGTATCCTGAGTCAATAGAATACGAAATATGGTTTAGATAATGTAATTGGCAAGTTATGCACGATCGGTTGTCCAGGGAACCATGCTGTGACCCTTCTATTAGCTCCAGCGAATTGATGAATTTCATCACACTATTCTTAACCGATTTCTCTAATATCCTGGCTAGTCCAAAGGTGTGATGGATTGGCCCGGTAATGATTATTTCTTGTTTGGAGCCACCCTTGTGATGGGTGATGACAAAATAACGGAGAGGGAATAAGGTTCAATGAACTAGGAACCACAAACGGCTGCGGTACAACCGCAAATAAGACGCGTAAGAAGCACACCTAAACGAATTTTTCGGTATCAACTCGGAGTCTGTAGCCTTGAACTGGGAAGAAAGAAATGTCATGTACGCACTTCAGTTTCGATTCGTAAGCACAGTCACTCACATGAGTTGTTGAGATTGACTTCACCTTAATTTCCTTAAATCATTGGTTTTCCTTTCCGCGTTCCCTAGCCACTGTAACGCAGAATGCTTTTAGTAAAGCAGTTCCATATTACTGGTGTGCGTTCTGTTCCGTTCATCCGCTAACGGTACAATGAATACCAGGTTAAGACAGCCAGTCCGCCGTTCGATAACTCCACCCCGTCCGCTCTGTTCACACAGTGATTAGTCTTAGTAATCTGAGGCGCATCAACAATCAACGTTTAGCTTGTTGCTGGTAATCCTCTGTTAATTATCTCGACATTTCCCAGTCAAACTCGTGTCCTGCGTCTAGCGTGTGGAAAGGGGGAAATGGTTACTGTGGCCCATTCATCATTATAGCACTACTCATGTTTCCTTGGCTGGCTGAAAACCAGAAACTCTTCTCATTTGCCGTGTAAAATCCGGACAGTTAATGTTGGTTATTTTGTGTGTTAAGTCTGTTTTCCTCTGGATCATGTACCGATACACATCCTGCTTTTTTGTTGTATTCTTGCTACAACACCGCCCTTAAAGCTACACTTCCTGTTGTAAAGCTGCCTTCGTACTGCCGCACTGCTGCTATTCTGCGCCTGCGAGACTACGACCGTCTGACTGCTCAGTCACGCGCCAAACCAACCGACGGGATACAGAAAGCCAAGGCTCGGTAAACAGGGAGTCTATTCTACACGATAGGTCAGTTCTATTGATTGGTGAATGAAACATACAAATTTTTGAAGCGTTTGGCTCTCAACCAATGTGAGTTAATTCCGTCCCACGGATTTTCTATATTTGGCAGAATGGTTCGCCTCCGTTGACTCGGGCTTGTATTTGCTGGCCAATCAGTTTGCACCCGATTCCCAAATTTGGCAAAACAGTCAAAGGACGTTCCACGCTCGTGCTTGTGACCTTCGCATGCAGCAGACAGCACAAATGCTTCTCGGTAAGCCTGTGTGCGACCTCGTACCTGGACATTGGCTCCGCTTACTATATTACTTCCATCCTCACGAAGATGATGGTGCGTCAAATGAAGTGCAGTACTGAATTTTGGGGGGAAGCGAAGTTTTAGCAACACCGTACAGCATGACATCCCGTGCTCACAATTCTGCATAACAAGTCGGATCGATGTTCGCAATCTTCTGATTAGTTCCTTCGCTTGCGGGTCTTCAGCTATAGTCGTTTTCCTTGACTTGAAAAAGCATTTACTTGCGTTCCACTTGCTTTACTCTTGTCAAAACTAACAACGCATGGCATAGATAACACTTTAACATCATTGTTCTTTTCGTAATTCGCGAGTAGAACCCAGATTTTCCAGGTTCAAACTGCCACAAGTCGCCCAAGTCAGTCACTAGTAGCGTGATACAAGGCAGCTTCCAGGGCGCTGTATTGCTCCTTCTATTTTTGTATTACAGCTATGATGTATTTATTTGTGGTATACCCTTGATATTTGCTGATGGTATAAAATATGTTTCCATGTTTAACCCCACTGTTGACTGTGATATTTAAAGTGCAATCCAAAGTGAAGTACATACGTTTGATTCATGGTGTTTGTCACGCTTGCACTTGAATATTGCGAACAAATGCGCTCATATATTTATTTGACAATGACCTTGCATTATGATTTTTAATTCATTGGGGATTCCTTTCGGTTTTCCTGGCCGCTGTAACGTAGGAAAGTTTCATCGAACGGTTCCATACTACGCCTGTGCGTTCTGTTTCATCTAGCGACTACGGGCCATAGTTATCCTTCTGGCGACAGAATTAAACTGCTGCGATGTTGCAAATTCCTAAACTATTTCGGAATATTCCTTCTGCGAAACCAACGCTGGCTACCTGGAATCTCCAAAAGCGCACTTTTTGGATTACTTGGAGCTACTACCTGTTTTACGACCAAATACGCTCCTTAAAAAGAGCCACGAAATTAAATGACGACGACAATTTCTGGGGGATGAAAGTGAAAGACATTTCGATGTCCCCCTTGTCGGTGAAAAAGCAACACACAACAGCGGCGCTAGGAGCCCTCATGGGTTATGCGGTTCACAAATGAAGGCATACACTGCCCGGTGTTCTTTCTCTACCATTCCTCAAAACCTTTAAAAAATCTCACTGGTTTTCTTGCGAAGATTCTGCAATACCTACCAGAGTGTCGGTATAGTGATATTCCAGCCACGAAGTTCGAAGGACCGATGGCTACTGTAGGAAGATGAGACTAATATGAGCTGGAAGACCTGCAATATTGTTCGGAATCTGGAGAATATCCATAAACATTTAGTAGCTTTTCGCAGCAACCTCTTACAGACGATGCAGGTGATCACCCGAAAAACTGTTACACCGAGACTGTCTGAAATACCACTTAATTGTTACCGACGTAGAAATCATTATTATTTATTATTTGAGGAATGTCATCATAAACAATATCTACCGCTAGTATGGAAAATTAGGGCACGGCCCGAGTTTACCGATCGAAAGCTTGCACAGCCGCGACATCACCTTTTCCCAAGAAACCCGTGAAGATCGTCCAGCCTATAGATGAAGATGATCGGCTAAGCGACATCTGAAACGCAACGTCGAGAATCTGTAGTGTAGAATCCCCCTACGCTGTAGAAAAGGAAATAGAAGGTCATTTGGTTATAATGGAAGTTGAGACCAATGCCTCGGTTCCCATTAGCAGTGCTACATCAGTTAAAAGATTACCCAATTTGCCTCCTGTGCATCAAATTTAGGAACCTACACCGGGTAACCGATACCAGTGCTGTGAAGTGTTCTCTTCGCGTTCATTTTCATGGCGGAGATAATGCCCTTACAGGCATTTGTTTTGGCGAATAAATGCCCAAGGTTAGTGGGGTGCAACTGGATGAAACGCCTTTCTGCTACGGCAGAGACAGTGAACTTCCTGTCCATTAAGCAGAGCTTGGAGTATGTGCTAAACAAGTAATCTGATATTTTTCATGATAGGCTGCGAAAAGCGAAAGGATGTCACGTTGCTATCAACTTACAGCCGGGAACAGCCACGTTGCCTCGGAGCCCTTACCCTCCCTTATTCCTTGAGATCAAAGGGTAGAAGGCGTGATAAACTGATTGAAATTGGCACGAAGAATTAAGCGAGTCCAACACAGTAAGCGGGAGCGTCATTAGTTCTCGTTCTAAAGTCGGATGGTTCTGAGGGTATTTGCCGAGAAGATAAAATAACGGTTAATCGTTATTTACTTCCGGATAAATTCAAGACCAGCCTAAGGAGAAATTGCTACCTGCTTATGTATGGCTCCATTTGGAATAAGCTGCCAAACGTGATTAAATGTATTGTACAGGTTTGCATGTTCCAGAAAAGGATAAAGATTTGTCTCACTACTGACAGAGTGAAATGGATCTTAAAAATTCAACTTGGTGATGAAAAGCTGTGTGAAGGTTAGGATCATGTATGATACGCGAGAAAATTGACTCGAAACATATCCTACAAATGCACCAGAACAAAAACGATCATCTAAGATGAGTTGCTACAATTTCTTATTATGCTATTATTTAATGCAACCTCCTATGCGGTTTACTCCTTTCAAACGTAATTCATGCCAAGCGTCTTTTGATCTAAAACCGGGGGTAAAATTACTTGTTTGTATGGGGCCAGGAACTACCTTCGTATTCTTCCACTCCAATTCACTAATTCATTAGATTTGTTCAGCGTCAACCTTTGTTACATTGGTCCTATAATGCTACGCATTTCCCATTCTTTTCTGGAGTTAACACTCCATAGACTTATAATGGAATTCAGTATTGGCAATAACAGATTCCCTATTTGATTTAGTGCCTGTGGACATCACTTGCAGTTATCTGTCTCCGGATGTCACGCTGCACAATTTCATCGTATGATCGGCTCTATCTATTTTTATGCTGATGTAAAACATACCTGCTTAGTTTTGGCAGAAACTATATAACACCTCTTTCACATAATTTCTATTCTTTTACATTCTTGCTTATTTCACGGTTGGCCACGACTGGGCTGATCTCCTGAGACGACGGATTATAGTAGTAGTAGTAGTAGTAGTAGTAGTAGTAGTAGTAGTAGTAGTAGTAGTAGTAGTAGTAGTAGTAGTAGTAGTAGTAGTAGTAGTAGTAGTAGTAGTAGTAGTAGTAGTAATCTCAACAGTCTAGTAACTAGACACAGAGCCAAGAAAACCATGGAAATCAGTGTATAAGAGACAGTCATTGCGTCATAATCGTCATGGCATGCTACCTGAAGGTGGGCAACACACTTCAGCTAATATGCCGCAAGAAAATGGAATATTTTGACAAAAATACAGAACAAACATTTTTTGTTTCTTTGTCACACGCCGGTTTTTCTCTTTTTTTGTCATTTTCAACTTTTGTAGAATTAAACATGTGAATCAACACAACACTGTACACAATTCTTCCATTGATTCAGGTTGCGGGCCATGTCTTCAAGTGTCCTAAGCCATTGGCACTCCCCATCTTTAGGTCCCCATCCTGGAAGACGTACGGGTCCAACAGCGGCTAGACACGACGTCAGCGATTTCATGTGGTGCCGCCAAGTGGAAGGCTGACCACCACGCGGTCGCTTCCAGCCAGGTCCTTGACGAGCGAATAGAGCGCGACGCGGTAGACGCTCAGGTGCCATGCGTAGGACATGACCGAGCCATCTTAACTGGCGCAACAAAACCAGTTTGTTGAAGGAAATACTTGCATTCCCCAAGACGCGACGTCGAACGTCATTACTGGTAACTCGATGTTGCCACCGAACACGAGCGATCCTTCTTAAGTAACCGTTATCGAACGCAGAAAGACGACGCATGTCTTCCACGCGAATCGGCCAGGACTCGCTCCCGTACAACAATACTGAGCGAACGGACGCGCTGTAAACTCGTCCCTTTAGTGAGAATGAAACGTCGCGACGACGCCACAAGTGCCTCAGATTGACAAATGCTGATCGAGCTTTAGCGATACGAAGCGAAACTTCTTTGTTGATTGTGCCGTCAGCTGAAACACAGCTCCCAAGGTAGACGAAACTATCTACCATGGAGAGTGAGCACGGGTGCAGGTGAAAGCCAATCCTTGAGCAGTACTTTACACTTCGATGGGGCGAAGCTCATGCCATACTTAGACGCTTCAACCGCCAAACGATCCAGAATGAGTTGCATACCCTGAGGATCGTCACCAAGTAAGGCGATATCATCAGCATAATCTAAGTCGGTCGCGCGCTCACCCGGTAGAAGCTCTAGGCCAAAATGTTGGAAACCTTCTAGGGCATTCGACAGAATGTCTTCGATTGCGAAGTTGAAGAGGAATGGGGACATAGGGCAGCCCTGTCGCACACCGCTATTGACAGTGAATTGCGAGGAAAGCTTGCCATAGACCCTCACTCTGCCGGATGTGTGAAGCTAAAGTGCTCGTAAGATGGCGATATATTTCTCTGGCACCCCGTTCTTTAGTAAGCAACGCCATAAAGCAGGTCGATCAACGGAGTCAAAAGCGGCACGTATGTCTAGGAATGCAACGATAGTGGGCCTGTGATAAATGTGGCGATGTTCAAGGAGTTGGCGGAGCGTGAAGATTTGATCCACGCATCCGCGGCCAGGACGGAAACCAGCTTGTTCTTCACGGTAGTACGATTCACGTACTGGGGATAGTCTACGAAGTAGAATGGATGCCAACAGCTTAGAGGCAACCGAAATAAGACTAATCCCGCGGTGATTTGCACATGAAGTGCGTGCGCCTTTCTTGAAAATTGGGACAATAACTGATTCGCCCCAAAAGGAAGGCACTTTCTCTTCATGCCAAATTTTTGCGAACAGCGCGGTTAGCTGGTTAATGACTGCCACACCGCCATACTTGAATAGCTCCGGAGGAAGTCCGTCTAAGCCGGCAGCCTTGAAGCGCTTCAAGCGTCGAATCTCGAGGCAGACGTCCGCTTCGCTGGGTGGATTTAATGGGACTAGCCAAGGTGGACAGCAAGGTGTACTGCATGTACTGATGGATGGTGGAGGCCAGTTGAACTGCGAGTGAAAGTGCTCGGCCCAGCGGTCCATACGCCTCTGTTGGTTGGTGATCGGAGACTCATCCACCTCACAAATGACCTCACTGACACCAGGCTTCCTGAGGCCAGTGGACCGAATGAGTTGGAAAAGCCTGCGAGTGTTACCAGAGAGGGCAGCAGTCTCCATCTCTAAAGCACGCTCAGACCACCATGTCTCGCGATCCTTGCGGAGGCTTTGCTTAAGCAGCCGGTTGGTAAAACGGCGCCGCTCGTTGCAATCTGATTCCGCGGAGATATCTTTGCGGCGTTCGAAGAGCTCCAGAGAAGGAGCAGAGATCCAAGACTTCAAAGGGCGTCGAGTTAGACCGCAGTATGACTGTCCGGAAATGGTCAGCGCTTTCCGTATACAAGTCCAGTGTTGTTCCACTTCTCGCGGTGGATTGCAACTGAGTGCATATGCCAGTGAAGACTGATAGCTCTCCTGGACAGAGGAATCAGTTAATCTGTTTACATCAATCTTGCGGTGCTTCGTGTTTCGGGATCCTCCAAAACACATACAGATTTTCGCGCAGACCAGAGCATGATCTGAATCAACGAAAGTGGACCAAAAGAACCTGCAGTCCAGTACGCTGCCGCGCCATCTGAAGCTAATCGCAATGTGATCAATTTGCGACCAAGGTTGTGTTGGCGAAGGGGGACGCCAAGTTGCGGAACGTTTCTTCGTACGCCTGAAGCTAGTGCTCGAGAGAAACAGACGGTTGTCCTCGCACAATGTGAGAAGTCTCTCTCCGTTATCAGAACGGATTATAGCTTCCAGATTATAAAAGACTTTACCTATGCAAGGCACATTGTCGCCAACTGACTGGCGTACAAATAATGCCCATAATTAATCAGCATGATGGACCGGGCTGAGACTTCATCGCCAATAACACATCTATAAAATCCGCCCTCAAATACACACAACATGATAAACAGGTGATGGCTCGTATGCTACTATATCACACGGGCACGTGGCCAGGTATGGCATGGAACTGCCGGCGAAATCTTTCGAGGGAATACCTTGCATGGAAGCAGGTCCCCTGGGGACGGTTCCAGGGGTGGCCGTATTACTTTAACTGGACATTTGTTTAAAGCCGCGTTTGTTATTGTTCCTGGCCTTTTAATTTCTGTAAGAACTTAAACCTGCTAATTGATTTAACACCCGTTTTAAATCCATTGTATAAAATATGAACGACTAATTATTTTGTGTGCTCATGCTGTACGCATTGATCAGACCACATAGTTGGACTGCACCTCGCGTCGCATAGAGACGATCCCATTTCTTTATTTAATTAGTTATTCAGTTATTGATTACCTGGGATAGAGCTGCATGCGAGGTTGGCAGGCGGACAAAAGTTCTCCCTGATCTAGCTCAGTCACGTGTATTTGTACATTGAGCTAGACGAGACCTTTCAATCCTTCACTACGAGAAGTACTCACTTAGGTCTTTTTCAATACAAACGTCTGCGCTTCGGAATTAGTTCAGCCCCGACAATATTTCACAGGATCCATGACAACCTCTTAAAGACATTCCTTTCCGTTGCGTCCATCTTGAGGAGCTTCCGCTTACAGGACGCACAGCTTCTGAAAATCTAAAACGTTCGCTGGGCTCGAACATCTACAACTGAGTGGACTCAAAATGTAGAAGTACAAGAGTAAGTTCATCTCGGATTCCTTTTGATACCTGGGTCACCGTCTCGATAAAAACGGATTACACGTGTTAGAAGACAAAGTAAAGCCTTTGCTTGTCTCACCCGAAACTCAAGAATGAGGCCGAAATCCGATTAATTGGGACTTCTCTCACTCTCCTCGCGACTTGTCTAACGCCTAAACAGTATTTGCGCCTTTACACGAACAGTTGCACAAGAAGCAGTCCTGGACTTGGGGTCCGGATCAAAGCGGATCCTTCACAGATGCAACAGGAATGTTCAGCACCTCCACGTACTCGTGCATTTCGACCCGAGCCGGCCTCTAGTGCTGCAGTGTGATGCTTCCCACGCGGAGTAGGCATAGTTCTTTACCACCGGACGAATGCCGGTTCTCTTCCTCCAATCGTTTTTGTTTCGCATACCCTGCAACCGGCCGAAATGAATTACTCCCAACTGAACAGAGAGACCACGTTGATTATTTTCGGACTCAAGCATTTCCACCAGTAAGTCTGAGGAAGACAGATTGGTATCCACACCGACCATAAAGCACTTATTTCGTTTAAGGGTCAGGAGAGAGGAATCCAACAGTTGTCTTCGCCTCAAATGCAAGGATAGGCTTTTGAGCGCCTATAACTACAAACTTCAAAAAGTAAACGGAGCAAGTGGCACCACTGCCGATGCACTTAGTCGCCTCCCGCAGCAGCATGGCGCGAAAACGAACAGTGAAGCCATGGAGTTTATTAATCCTACGCAGCATCTTTTAAAGGCACCCATTCGGAGTGACATGGTCCGGTTTCTCTTGGCCCAGCGCCCTGTTGTTGACGGCGAAACGATCCTTGATGACCGGATAGCCTACAAGCACGTCAGACGAATTGAAACCATTCACCTGTCGGAGTAATGAATTGATTCTATACGACGGCTGTATAGTTCGAGGCTGGCGCATAGTTTTACCAGACGAACTACGACCTCAGTTGCTGAGAGGGCTGCATGACGCACACCCTGGCGTGCACAGGATGGAGGCACTGGCATGTGGTAACTCCTGGTGATCGAGCATTGACCGGGATATAGAGCGGCTGCTAAAATATTGCCAACAATATCAGAAATAGCGAAGTCGAAAGTCGCCCGAATCGATACATCCATGGCGTTGGCCGGAGACGTCGTGGCCGCGGGTAGAGGCTGATTAATTTACCAGATCAATGGGTTGCTGTGTCTACTTTTGATTGATGCCCATCCCAAATGGATAGAAGTACATCCAGTTACACATGCGACTTCCGCTGCGACAGTTGCAAAAATACACTCGATATTCGCCGTTTTCGGTAATTTGGAGGCGGTATGTAGCGACTACGGAACATCGTTTACCAGGGAGGAGTTTCAGCACTTCTTGTGTCACAACGGAATACGGCAGATCTAGTCTGCGCCATGCCATCCAGTGCCATACATCCAGACAGTTAAGCAGTCTCCACAAGCAGACACCTGGAACTCTACAAAATAAATTGAATCCCCCTCTGTGCTTTTACCGCATAACCTAGACCGAATCGACAGCAAAGTCACCTGCGGAGTTACTGTTTGCCCCGCCACTAGGAACGAGGCTGCATCTCCTTCTTCCGAACTCTCTAGGAAGAATAAACGCAAAGGAGGAGAGGACGCGCGGGGAGGACAATATGCCAGAGGAAATGTGTCTCAATGATCTTGATGCAGAGTATCCACGACTGCTTTCCGAAGAAAGCTGGAAACCTTCTACCTTTATGCCCTAAACGCGTAACCAAGCGAAGCTAAAGCTGGAGGACGGCAGTGTGGTGCGCTTACAATTTGACCATGTCTGGCCATGCTCAATCGAACTGCAGGAGGGAGATCAAGATTCGAATGCTACTGACTCAAAAACGGACGGAGAATCTGCCTAACAAATCATGGTACCGCAACTAGATGCGGAATAACCAACATTAACACGTTTAAAATGCGCACCTAATCCATTTGCTCGTTTTCAACCCGGAGTCTGCAGGTTTTACCAGGGAAGAGACCGGTGCTGTGTATGCACTTGAATATTGATCGAGAACACAGGCGCTCACAAGGCTGTTTGACAATGACCTTATGTTCCTTATTTAATTGGTTTTACGTTTCAGCGTTTCTAGCCGCCGTAACGCAGGAAGATTTCATTAAACGGTAACATACTATGCCTACGCGTTCTGTTTCGTCTATCAATTACGGGCCATATTTAACAGTGTTCTGAAAGGCAAAGGCTAATTTTTTTAATAAATGCTACGTGTATATATGAAATTACACCAGGTCTTCTAACTTTTCATGGTAATCCATAGTTTCAACGCTATACCATCCGCTACCTAGGGATACATTGCTCGAACGGAGCAAACTTCGCTGAGCACGCCGAATGTAACACAGCTCATGCTCGTCGCAGCGTCGGGTTTCTGTACAAAAATTTCACTTGGAAATAGTCAATAACGACAGGTACACAATACGAATGCATCCGTTAGCATATCGTGTCCCCATAATCTATGGTAGTTTTAGAGTGAGTGATTGTATAGCACCGGAGCGAGTGCAACGGTCTATCACTAAACTCCTCCTAGATTATGCCGCTACATAGTCATCTATGGATGGAAACATTATCTTAAAATTTAATCCATTCTGGCTGCCACGGAGGCGACTTAACCTTCTCATCTTTTTTGATGTCCTGACCAGAAAAACGCATACATCAAAGCTGGTACTGCAACTAACAGAACCGGCACTGTCGCACACCAGAAGCAACGACAACAACAGCACCAAGAACAAAAACAACAACCACAAACTTTTAGTGAAAGCATCAAGAATGAAGTAGTCAGGCAACATTTTTCGTAACTTATATCCCGTATTATAAAACGGTGAATATGTGAAATCCAGTCATCAATAACTTTTTGAAAGGCCTTATATTCATTTTCTAAGGTTGAAACAGTGATTGACACATTGAGACGAAATATGACGAGCAAATGTCTTAATGAATTTGGAGCTAGGTGGATATGATTTGAACGCTCGGTTTCTTTTTTTCCGTCCGATTCGATCGATTCCCCCACCTATAGGAGTGGTTTTAAGTTATTTTGTCTAAATAAGCAACATTTTCTGTGTAACCTTACATCGAGCATCCCAAACAAAAATATTTTCTTAGATTATTTCCATTTTACTTCTTTCTATTCATCCTGCACTTTTAAGTATCTTCAGTCTTTTCTGGAAGCCACAACTCGAGTGCACGCTATAGTTTTCCGTGCTACATGTAACTTATATCGATTTTAGTTTCTCTGCTTTTCGATTGGCTTCACCCGAGAGCGAAACCCGAAAACCTTCCAGAAACTGAAATGTTACTAACTACTTCTCACGCTCACTTGTCCTCTTCGATTAATTGTACAAGGTTAAACAGACAAATCTCAGACTATGTCTAACTCTGGAGAAGAATATAGCGTTTTGCGCATTTTAGTTTCCATTTAATTTCATTAGTTTTCATAGTTCGTCACTACTGGGCGGATCTCCTGAGGTGATAGATTGAACCTTGCAATCAAAATAAAAACATTAACACGAGGAGAATTTTCACAGACTCACTGGCGCAGAACTCCAAAAACCAGTGTACCCTTTGATGAAAATTGGGTATTGCTTACCCGAAAACACTGCACAGCCACGACGCGTTTCGATGTAATTTCATCTCATCAGGTGGAGACAGCAGGATTTGAACCCAAGACCATTGGAATAGCAGCCAACACTACTACCCCTTTGGCTACCGGGTCACCATGGGCAATGATTTTTGTCACAACGGTAGATGACTAATTGGAGGGTCAAGTTTGGATTACACGTTGTGTGATTGGATTGCGATACGCAACCTCAATTTAATGGACTGTGATTCATATTGAAATGAACCTTAGTCACTGCCATCGCTGGGACCGTATTCAAAGTAAATGGTTGCGTGTCGCAACCCAATCACACAACGTGTAATCCAAACTTGACCCTCCAATGAGTGTACCCGTTGTTTACAACGACGTCCAAAGAAACAAGTCAACCTGTTGATGATTACTTTGCCTTTATGTTATAACAGCACATGGCCACATGAAGCATGCAGGTGCGGATGAAGCCACTCAAACGACCACTCCGCATGAAAACCCGTCCCCAGGATACGGTTGCATGGATAGTCGTATAGTAGCGACAATGAAGCACAATCTTTATTGACGCGATCACAAGCTATGTCATCACTCACACAGGCGTACATTATTGAGTCATTTTTCCTTCCCCCGTTGCACCATATTTCCTGCCTTCCGCTCGCGACACGTCTATGCACTCTTTGAGCTCCGCTTCCACGCGTCCCATTCTGACCGATCCTGAGTTGTTCCATACCTCGTGTTTTGCTTCAAGGTGGAGATATTGCTCTGTTTGTGGTTGTTCCGAGATGATGCAATAACGGCGGTTTTGTCCGATTTATTACGTTCTCAACAAATACTCTTCCCGTTTTGCCTGGCTCGGTCTCACTCCCGCGCGCCGCGCTGGTCCCGTTTTTCTCTCATTTCCTCAGCTCTGTGTTGCTTCGCCTGCGCCGCCCCGTTGCACCCGTTTCCCTTTCCGTCCGCTACCGTTTTAGTGGCCTTTCTCTACTTCGGGCAACCACTGTATTCTGCCTCCCTACAGTATTATTTCCATGAACTGCTGATTATGTCTACATTTATTTCTAGGCTCTAGTTTCAGTATAGTTATTACTTTAAATAATTGAACACTACGAAAATTTCTCCGGGATCTACCTTTTAAATGTCAAAAATCTTTCGGTACCATCGAAGTATGTTGTATGTATCGCTCAGACAACCTATTTGTTCTTTTATCACACTGACGAGAAATATGCCATCTAGTTAGGTATTACTTTGTTTAATTTATTAGTATGAGGAAGCTGCCTTGATTGATTACGACTGTGATCCAAATTACTTAGTAAAATTTTGCATGCAGCGGTTCAACCAAATGCAAGGACGGCATTGTTTCCTCGATGAATAGTATGGAAAGCTTACCGTGCCAAATCGCATTTGCACAAATTATATTATAAGTACAGTAGAACAAAAACCATAATATTCAATAGTAGTCTGCTCGAGCCAATTTTCGTTTTGGCGCACCCAGATCCCACTTCCAGACATCTTCGCACTAGCTCGCACGCATTAACCTACGCCGGCGCAGTTACCTCCTTGCTTGGCACCTTCGTAGTTCCATGCAATCGTGCAAATTATGCATTACCCAAATAGATCAGCAAATCAGTCGCTTAGAAATACTACCATGGTTCCCAAACTATGCCTTATCTGTGGACTGAATGTATAGCGACCAAACATTGAGGCATGTACGTCAACATGCGCTTGCATAGCTAGCTTGGTTCTAGCTGCGTGGCATCTAGTGGACAATACTAACGTTTTGGTCGCGAACCGAAACCATTGAAGAGCTTTCTTACCCAATGCACTGATGTGCAAATTGGGCGGTCAAAAAAGTAGTGGAGCGGCGATTCCCGTTGTACGTTTATATGGTAAACAAGTGGGGTTGGATAGCAAGAAACCGCGATATTATGCTATACGAATGAGGTGAGCACGGCGAAATCAACAGCCAACATAGTTACTTAGTGCTAGCCCGCAAGCCGGAAAAGGTAGGTATCGAAGACGAAAATGTGGTGGATTAAGACAACACGGGAGAAGCAGTGCCGCCAAAAGCCGTTGATTTTCAATGAATGTCGACATTTTCATTACAAATATGTAAGTTGCCGTACAGTAACCTATACCCTCTACTTAGATTTTGGAAAAGCTTTCAACCTTACGCATCATGGTATGTTGTTCGGCAAGTTTCGACAATACAGGTCTACTGATCTAGTTTTGTGTTGGTTTGCTAACGGGATTAACGAATCTCAGGTATAAGTTAGAGTCCGCGCGTGCTACTTGGATGTAATTCGATTCGTGTGCCACATAACGCATGGTTCGGTAGCTGGGCCTCATTTGCTTCTAGCTTTTAGCAAGAAATGTGGTTTTCACCTTCCTACTGTTTTTGGTGAAATAGGGAAGTGACGAGAGATTAATGTACTGGACCACCGAGGAGTCCAACAACAAGACATTAGTGCGGTTTCCAATGGGTCGGGGCTAAAAGCGTTGGTATTCCATGTAAACATGCCTCCAGTACAGGCTTAGGAGGCAAACATCTCGCTTGTCTACATGTACATCTATGCGTTTCTGTCGAATCAAGCTATCCTGCTGGTGGCAAAACGATTGGAGGACTTTTGTTGCCCTTTAACTCGCAGATTATTTGGGAAGAGAAACACCAGCGGAACTGCATTTTCGGCATAATTTCGTGGAGTAGCGAAGAAATGAGCGTCCGAAGGCAGAGTGTAAATCAGAGCAGCTAAGCATACCGACTCGGAACGAATATACTACAACAACCATCTCTCGAACATGACTTGAGTGTCCTGATTCAAGATGACTTAGATTGCTCCAGGCAATCCGAAAAGGCCTGGAACACAGGGAACCAACACCTCGGAGTGTTGCGACAGGCGTTTGGACGAATAAACATCGCCATATTTCTACAAATGCTCAGTGCGTATGTCCTCTCCCATGTCGATTACGTAATTCAAGCCTGGCATCCATGGCTGAAACACGACCTTAACGCACTGAAGAAGCCACAACGTCGGACATCTAAGAACCTAATTGGAATGCGCAATCTGTCATACTAGGAGAGACTGCAACGGTTGGGGATATTCAGTGGAAGGTTTCGCAGACTACGAGGTGACCTGATTATGGCATATTTGATTCTGCGAGACCCACACCATGTGTGCTGCCCTTTACTGCGACTCAGCACTAATACAATCCTGAGGGGCCACTCACTGAAATTTGCTGTACAGTATAACCGCTCGGATTGCCGCAGAAATTTCTTTTCCATTCGTGTGTCACCCGTGGAATGCTCTCCCAGAATCGGTCGTCTCTGCACCGACACTAACGGTATTTAAAAGACGGCTGGACGATGCACTCATCCACTTACACTTTGTCACTTAACACTACGTCTCGATCTTACACCTGGAGTTTACCATGGAATTATTTGTTGTTAACTGTGGGTGCTGTGAATCTAAGAGGATCGCAGGACTACAGCGGAGCAAACGATAACTCCTCGCTTTCATATTTAAATTATTAACTATTTTACTATTCTTATCATCATTATTGTTATGTCAATATCCCCACCAAGTATCCAATGTGCTTTGTAAAGCAACGTTTCTTAACCCGTATACATTCATTGTTCATTGTTCATTCATTGTTCAAGCATCTGCGCCCTGCTGCAGGGTACAACTGGTACCGAATGGAAGACATTTCGCAAGCGGATAAACCACAAGTTGTTTGCAGTACGTAATCACAATGACGAGACGAATTTACTTGGCAGTGTGAGCAGCTAGATTGTCGTAGACGCTCGAAGCAGATAAGTGCATATCAGTGAAGTTTTGCCTCTATACTGATTGGTTCATATTTGGCTGGGCTTGGATGTGTTTGACCGAAACGAGGGAAGAACCTCATGTATACTGAAGCGTCGTTGGCCCTGGAAGCGGTTTAGTTACATACATCGAAATATTCTACAGGCTAGTTGTGCTGTCATTTTCGCTGAGCTTGCATTGTTGAATGGAAGCTTCGCCATGAGAGAACAAGTTTTCTGACACAAAAGACACCTATGGTAGAGCGGCTAGGATCGTCGTATTACCGAAAAAAGTGTTTAGGTATCAAATGTGGGAACTCAAATTTAAATTCGCGTTTTCCGTGAGATGCGCTTGCGACGGCATGTTTAGATAAATAAATGTATTTTCCAATGCATCAACCATGAGTGCTGGAAACGGCACAACAGAGCTGCAACTCGATGTTCAATTTTGATATGGCATAATATTTGATAGTTGTTTCAGCGTGTTCTCCGATGTTGCATTGAATGTGTATATCGGCATTGGTTAACCATTTGCAAATATGAATACGGAAAGCTTAAGGGATGAATTTCGATAATATGAAATTGGGTTCAACACGAATGTAATGTATGCGTAAATTTTCTTTAAGCATATTATGTGGGTTGCTTTTATCAAGGCCACTCAGTGGTATCGAATGTTGGTTGTGGTACTCACATGAGACGGGGGTTAGAGAGGTGCTTACAAAAGCATGGTGCATGCTTAGACTGCGATAGGGTTAGAAGAACTTCGATGATGAGGCAGCAGATTATAAAGAAGAGATCAGTTTGTTTCTTTCCCGTAGCACACACATCCTGTTGATAACACTGAGCACTGGCGTAGGCGTGTAGGAGGAAGACAGCAGACGAAAACGGTAGGTGTAGAGGCTTTCATACTGCAAGATTCACTCTCTGTTGCGCGCTGTTTACTGGATTATATGAATCCTTGGCCTTATTCGGTTGCTTGCCTTTTTGTTCTGTGACATCCCAGTAGGTGGACCACGTAATGCATGGGTCAACTTTTACTTATCCTCTCGCGAATTTCATGCTCTGAATTGCAAGCATGACACAACACAAAGAATTACCCCCACAATGCCCGTCGGTTCCTGTTAACACATTATTTTGCTTAACAACTTATTATACGGTTTGAAAAAGTACTTATATATCTATAACTGTGATTGATTAATTGCTATTCGGTCACAATCTGATGCCTCCGTCGTACTTCACCAAGTAGATAATGGTTCAGAAAATTGTCCCACCCCGGTTCATCCTGGACCGTGAAGGAGGTCTAAAACACGTGCATTTTAACCATCTTGGATGAGTTGTTGGTCTCTCAAACTTCGCTGAATCCGTATGGCACCAAGGTGCATGTCCGCCATATGATTCAGGAAATGTTCGTTTCATCTAAACACCAGATCAGAAAATGTATGAATTGCTAAAAGTTATAGATGCCTGTTCTTCACGTTCAGCGTCTTCCAAAACAAAGTATTGCAGCTGGGGAGCAATTCAGGCGGTAACACATTGGAATCTACCATTCTGACTTTAAGTAACCGGGATAGTTTGTACCTCATATCGTCCACCGTCATGTACTTAGGTGATACCAGCAAAAGGAACGAACTCCACAACTTTGCCCTTTGGATTCACATTAACTTTGCGTAGTGAGTGGAGCAAATCTGCTGTCAATGAGCTACCTAGATTCGCTCATTACGAAAAATAAAAGGGTCTGGTTGCGGATTACGTAAAGATATACACTGATCTCAGTAGAATCCCACCGAACTTGTTGGGGTATCACATTCTCGTGGTTTACTTTGAGTCCGCTATTCAGTTCACCAGTGCTAGCTAGTGCTATCGTGTCTTTAGTAGGTGCAAATCGATGTCATCGATTTTACTAGACGAATGCATGATGAGGGTGTGGTTGCACGCTTTCAAGCATACCAATGTGGTGTGAATATTTGTTGTCCATCGAAAAACTAACGACGCTACATTTATGCAACAATTATGTGTCACGAGTTGATGCCTCCAAAGTTTGATTTTCTAGGCTTACTAGGTTACCCTCATCAAAGAAAACTACCATCGTGGCGAATACAATGAGCAAACGTTTACCAAAAGTTTTCGTGATACACCTATTGCTGATGGCACGTTTATTGCTCAGCTAGGTGAGTAAACTGGGCTAGTCTAATTTACTTCTGTGCCGGACTCCACCAGTACCAAATCCCGCCTGTTAATCACAGTGCGTGCACAAATAAAGAATTAGTTATTCGTGGATGTCTTGTCAGCAGTGGTAATTCACTAGGCTACTTGATGTTGGTTGGAAACGACTGCGTTCTGGAATCGAGGCGCATTGCAGCGATATTAGGCCACTATGGCAATTGGAGGAGATTCGCAGTGCGATCTGGTATTTGTATAAGAATCTAACACTAGATAAATATGATGGATTAGGGTTAGTCAGATGGAGAGTAGGTGTTTCCCGTCAACAATTACTGCAATTCACGAACGGTTTAGAGCTTAATTGATCCCCACCTGATGTGATTCAGAAGCTCACAAAATGCTTCGCTGATAAGTAGGATAGAGGTATGAAAACCCACTGGAATGAACCGCTCAACTCTTCCATTTACGGCAGCAAGCATGCCTGCATTGCACACGTGGAACGCACTACACAACTGCTTCTTTACTGAAAGGCACGCAAACTTGTGCCGCTGACGAGGAGGTGACAATAATGAAAGCGACGAGGACATAAGAACCTCAAACGCACACGGCGAATTTCACAAGTCGGTTCGCTCATTTCAGGTGCATCATTTCATCTTATAAGCAAAGATTTCCGGTGGTTATCTGAGGCGTAAAAATCAGTAGAGGCACGGTTGTACAAATCGACCAAATATTCGACTTTCTATGTGCCTTAGAAAGTTAACTACCGGGGAAGGACTGTCGGATGGACTGATCATGTCTGTAGAAATTGAAAAGCTGAGGATTGAAGGTTAGCGTGCAAAACACCGAGCAGGATCGCTTTATAAAACGTTCGTGCGAAGCATTCTGCCAAATGTTTCCCCAACGGATGCGCACTTGTTGGCTCCGCGCGTGAGTGCGTACTTTTCGGTTTAAGGAGTCGTTCTCAATGGCTGTTGGTAAAGCGTCTGCTCATTTGCGCATGACGAAGTTCAGCCTATGCCCGCATGTTGCTCGTAGCGTGACTCTCTTAAGGCGTGAAAAACCAAGCCGGGTTTCAATCGAAGTTAGCACGCAGTAAGTCATAAATCCCTTGCTCACAGCCTCGCAGACGATCTAGTGGTTTCACGGTTACCCTAGTATCAGGCGGCTGGTCACCTAATCTGCGGTGACTAACCACGCACTGCATAGCGTTGTCGTGGTCGCCGATGACTCATTTCCGGTCTACTTGCCAACAGCCATGCAGGCACGTCCCTTATGGTAGTTAGCTTCCGTAGTTTCTAACCTCACACAACGTCATTCATGTTTAAATTGCGGTCCTCCGATTGTGCGAACTACCCATCTTGTTTTACAGACGTGTTTTCTCGTTGTTCTTAGGATAAAGTGCGCATTGCAAGGCCGTTTCCCTTGGATTCGGGTTATATTTACTTCTGGTAAGATTGAATCACTGTGGTATCTTTCAAAGTGTCATAGTCTATGTCAACCTAGCAGGAAGCTGACAGCAACGTCCAGTTAAGTTCTGAAGCTAATTAGTGTATGAGAAGAAAGGTTTATAGGGTTCGTTGACAATAGAAAGGTAACCTAATTCCGTGTATTACCTAGGTGGATGCATTGTTCAATCAATTTCATTTGGCTTGAATGGGCCCAAAATTATGACATACCGTGAGCGTGTCGAGGCTCCAAAACTGTACCCGCTATGACTGCGCATACACAAACTTAATCAGTGCATTCTACATCGGTTATTATTGGGCTTAAGGTTTACAGCTCAGCCAAAATTCGGGTTTCAGACTCCCAAGTGCTATGAAAAACGAATCAGCAAGTGCATACTGCATATTCAAAAGTCTCGTACTAAGCTACGCTCAACATTTTCTCAGTAAACTATGCGTTGATATGGAATAAACTTCCATCGAATATCAGAAAATGCTCTACTTATCTGCATTTCAAACGGATAATCAATGTTCAGCTGACCGTTTCCAATATCTTGTCAAAACGTGGACAAAAGGTGACCCTGGATGATTTGTGTGGATGAACTCTATAGTATGTAGTTACAATCCACCTTATTCCCACCATTACCACACTCCCGTATAACGAAACCGACTTCTTCTCCTTTGATGAACTGCTTGAAATGAACTACGCCTTTCAAGCTAAAATCATCGCACGTTTGTCGTTCGAAATGATTTTCCACCAACTTGTGTATGGCCTATCAGCAAAAGGTTGGAAACCTTATAGTTTGATTCCCCATATCTTCTATTCTTCGTTATTTACTGTTGAACACAACTGGGCTGATCTCCTGATAGGACGGATTACAGCTTCTAAGATATTTAAAAAGTGCACGCATGAAAGCATACTGCCACTGACTCGCCGGTAAATAACAAAAAGTGCCATACTTGAATTCTGTGCATGACGGATAGGCTGAGGCCTGCATAAATCAGCCCTCATAAAAGATTTGTGAAACAGGGGATGGGTAAACACTATTTTGCTCTATCGGCACACAGCCAGTTAGAGCGTGGAAGTGCGGGTGAAACCCAACGAAGGAACAAACCATGTAGGTCGCAGAAGTCAACGACTACTCCTGAATCGGAAGGAGAACATTAACGGGATGGTTGGTGTTACTTGCCTGGGATCCCCAGCCGCGTCCCGACAAAACGAGACACAGAAGGGGTCAGCGCACATGCACTCTATTCTCAATTCTGAGAATGCGTACTTGGCGCTTTTTTAAACTCACTCGCTCACCCGATCGATCGCCTGATCGAATGCACTGAGGCAGTCACACCACGGCCAAGATAGCTTGGGCTACCTGTTTATCTTCCAAATGCGAGCGCGCGTGTGAAACTGGCCTTATACGCCCGCCAGCTACCACCACATCCACCCTATACTTCTTGGTTCGTTCTTCCTGTGTTGCAGTTTCCATATCATCTTCCACTTGGGCGAGCTTACTGTCACTGTCACTGAATTGAAGCTGCACCAGCCTGTTGCCGAATTCGGTAGAACGCATATTTATTCCCAGAAGCATTTGATAACTGTCCTCCTCCGTTTCTTTTATTTCATTATGTCTGGTTTGTGCTTCTTTGGGGATGTCCAACAAAATGTTCCCTTTCGGGGGTAGCATGAAGTGGTTCCGCTGCTTGTGACAACTCTGTAACTCATTCAACTGTACGCAAGATGGCACCTGACACAAGTCTCGACGGTGCTGGTAGTCCATAAATCCAGGATATTGCAGCAATGCAATGCTGATCTTCTTGATTTTCCAAGCTATTTTTAGTGGCTGTATCCACGGACTCCGCGGCTTTTCGCTTTACGGTGCTAGATACTACTTTTGCTTTGGAAATAGTGTGTTATAGGTGTTGTCTCTGTGTGCATTTTTCACCGTGCTTTGCTTTCAGTGTATTTTTCCAGCTGCATGAAGGTGGCGGATATTCGTCGGCTACTGTCGGAGATCTCACTGATTGGCCCAACTGCCGTCTGTGTCCGCCATCTTGGAATGGTTCTACAGCAATCTAACCGGTGCATGCCAGACCACCAGCTTGATCGACGATGTTCGGATACAGGATACCAGTGTAGACGTTGCAACCAATGGCTTTGGCAGATCTAAGATTCACTATGGCGCGTACTGTTGGCGCACACAAAGCCAACCCCAAAGCTTCCACAAATGAAGGTTATTTGTGGCGTAGACAGCGCCGTAAACTTGTGCGTTTTGGAGTAGAGTGCAGAAACTGTCGAAAATACTTCCATTCTCGATATGCTCGCCTTAGTCTCGGCCAGGTCAAAAAACGTAATAGTACGACCGATTCTCCCTGGTTCTGCACTAAGTGTACGTCTCTTCCACTCTTCAGATGTATAACTGTGTTGGCTCAGAAGTGCGATAGGCTGCCATAGATTGTAGAGCAGGCAGCAGCCGTGAAAGCTCGCCCACATGAACCAGACAAATCAGTGCCTCGAACCCGATGCTCAACATCAAGCTCCAATGCAGCACAATGTAAGAGTAACGATCCAGAGTTGGCCACTGCGACACTAGCGTCTCCTCATAAAGATACGTTCACCACACATTCTTCAGCAGAATCATCTGCCACACTGAACACTGGTAAACGCCCGACAATATACGCGTCCGTTGCTGCTACCCATATGACGGAGGCACCTCGCATCGCAACCTCGCCGGTTGCCAAACTAGTTACAATTGTCAATACCACCACGGGTCTCAAGACCCCATCATTTGTCCAACCGAAGTAAGCAGCCACTGTTCCCTCCAGAAAGGAGAACATGAAACACACATAATTCTCTCACTGTTTATGCTCTAATGTGACTGAATCCGGGGCGAACCCAGTACAAGATAAGATAATAGACGACAAAAAGCAGTGGGACTCCATGTGTCAACTACTATGGGTTTAAGCTAAACCAGTCAGTATGATGCGTCTCATCCGTCTCCCAAACTCCACACACAACGGTGAACCGCGGTTACTCCAGTTACCACTTCAGTCAGGTAATGATGCAGAGGCAGCTCTCTCGTCAGCCACTCGTCTCCGTACCATCAGATGCACAGTTTGAATACTTCCAGATGTTCATTGGAGCGAACGCCAGAAAAGCAAACTAAATCCGGATAACTTCCGTTAGCAACAAAACGCAAAAGCTATCCTTGTTCACGGTGGCCCGTGCTGCAGATATTAATCGAACCAGAGGCCAAAGCGCCTGACTGGGAGGAATGACATTTTATTCGTGAAGTGCTCTCACTCGAAAATGTTATCGCGAATTCGACATAAATTGTTACCACTATCACCTAATTACGAAGGGTGTGGGGCCCGAGAAAGGAAAGTATAATTGCACTTCGAACTGATGGTAGAACATGTGATAAAATGGGGCAAAAAAGCCTACAATGCTAACATCCGAAATAGGTATAAAGGTAATAGGCACCGGGCCACAGATAGAAAATGTAACACTGAACAAACAAGTTACCAAAACATTTCTGTCACCGAGTAGGTCAAAACGGAGACAATGCCATAACAAACCGACAGCTGAAGGATGACAAGATGGTTAATTAATTGTTAGCGCTGAGAGCTCAATAAACAACCTCAACTTATCGTATCCACTTATTGTCTCCACTTAGAGTATTTTGGTCAACACGTATTGTGGTAACGCCTTTTAGGTTGCGGAGTTCCTGAATTAATATCTCGTCATTCTTGGATGCCAAAAGGGATTGAAAACGTGTATTCCCATGATTGTATTTTGGGGCTCCCAGATGTTGTACACGAGGTGGTCTAGAGTCAGCCGGCGATTCAAGGAATGTCGGTCGATGATGAAGTGTATGAGGTGTTTGAAAGAATAGTCGATACAGCTGGTGATGTTATCAGCTGACCGGAAGATTGTGTAGTAAAATGTACAAGGTACACTACATGCCTCCCCACCAGTGCGCTAGTCGCACGATGTTCAAGCGACCAGGAGTAAAATACCCGGTGGGAATAGCCGGTAAAAACTGACCTCTAGCTGGTACAGTGTCGCATGAAATACCCGAGGCTGGGGTATGAGAGGCATGCAGGCTAATATTCTGTGTGTAAGGTACCATGAAAGATTTTGGGAGCAGTGCAGGATGGTAAATGCACGGATGTTGGATTTGTCTAGACTGGATGATTCGGTGCTTCCTCGTGCGAGATGTTCAGTTGCATCCTGGCGGAATCTGGAGAACAACAAACAGGAGGAGGCTGGCAGCCAACGGTACTAGCAAGTGATCAGCAGAACAAGACGATATGGTCAAGATGTGTGATACACTAAGCGGTTTAGAAAATGGACTCGCATTCTTGCCCGTGTCTGCCGCGTATTAATGTCTCCTTGCGGCTTAACTTTAGATGTTGCAAGTTACCGGTCGTCTTCAACGAGCAGTGGTGTCTGCTGCGTACACGGTGTCGTGTGAAAATCAGTAGATTGTTGTTTACAAGATTTTTCGATGTACGCTGGTTTAAGACCATCTACAGAAACGGCATCGACTTTACCATTCTTGTTGATCATATGCTGTTTTTCGGTTTTAGCGATTACTTCGAATGGTCCTTCGTAGGGTGGTTGTAATGGCTTGCGGACTGCACTATTTCGTAACTACACGTGTGAATAAGTTTCGAGATCTTTCGGTATGTAACACCTGTTGGTGTGTGCGTGTGTGAGGATAAAGTGCAGTTGACGCATAGATGAACGTAGCCGATGGACAAAGTTTGAGGGATCTATAGCGTCGATATCGGTCGGTTGAAAGAGATCAGTG
>CALYDF020001502.1:40715-52458 GCA_944474145.2 Dicrocoelium dendriticum
CGTTCGACTAAACCGTTCGCTTGTGGGTGATAGGCCGTTGTACGTATACGTTTGCAACCGAGTAGTTCGGTCAGTTGCTGAAAAAGGTGTGACTCGAATTGTGAACCTCGATCAGTGGTTATGTAGGAAGGAACACCGAAAATGGCAATCCATCTGGTAATCAGTGCGCGAGCAATAGTTTCTGTCGATGTGTCCGCAATAGGAATGGCTTCAGGCCATCGAGTGAAACGGTCTATACAAGTCAGAATGTATGAATTTCCGTTTGAATGGGGTAGTGGACCAACTATATCAATATGAATATGGTCGAATCTGCGATCTGGTTGTGCGAAAGTACCAGTATCAGAGTGCGTATGCCGAACGACCTTAGAACGTTGACACGGTATGCAATGTTTAGCCCATTTGCGTATGTCCACGTTCATATTCGGCCAAACAAAACGTTGCGCTATTAAACGAAGGGTCGCGCGGATTCCAGGGTGAGAAACGTTATGAAGGGCGTTAAATATTTCTCTACGCATAGGTTCGGGTACCCATGGTCTGGGGTTATTTGTCGCCATATCACAGTCAATTGTACCTGGTGCCGAAGGTATCGGAAATGGTCGTATCTTCAACGATGAGGATTGCTTATCCGTATGCGTCGGTAGTGGCATAGCTTTCTGCAGTCGTGCCATGCGTTGGAAATCGATGGAGGATATACCGGTGATCTCGTCGACAGCCGGTCGGGACAAGTTATCCGCTACAATATTACTAGCACCAGTTATGTGTCTAATGTCGCATGTGAACTGTGAGATGTAATCGAGATGACGAATCTCACGAGGTGAATAGCGGTCGGGCTTAGCAAGGAAGGCGGAGACTAACGGCTTGTGGTCAGTAAAAACACAAAATTCACGGCCTTCGAGAAGATGTCGAAAGTGCTTAATAGCTAGATAAATGGCTAAAAGTTCCCGGCCAAAGGTGCTATAGTGTGTTTCCGTCGTCGTCAATCTTTTTGAGAAGAAGCCAATGGGTTGCAGTTGATTATTAACGTGTTGATTCAGGACTGCTCCGACGGCTGTATTAGAAGCGTCGGTGTGAAGAGACAACGTTGCGTCCGGACGGATATGAAACAGATTCAATTGATTTTTAAGAACGCTTTTTATTTGCGTGAAAGCTTGCGTAGCGGCATCGGACATTTCAAAATGTTTCTGAGGTCCAACCAAGAGATTTGTTAGAGGAGCTAAAATCTCGGCTGCATGCGGGATGAAACGTCGGTAATAATTAATCATTCCCAGAAACCTCTTGAGTTGGCGGAAGGATGTCGGGGGAGGATACGTTGTGAGCGATAACGAGTTGTGATCTGTTGGTGTCAGACCAGTGCTATCGATTCGGTGACCTAGGTAATCTAATGACGGAACTCCTAGGGTGCTCTTTCGTAGGTTGATGGTGATACCAAATTTGTCTAGACGCTGAAATAACGTACGCAAATGTAGTTTGTGCTCTTCTGGTGTCTTACTGGCTATTAAAATATCGTCCAAGTACGCGAAAACAAAAGGTAGACCATGTAAGACTTGATCAATAAACCGTTGAAAAGTTTGCGCAGCGTTACGCAATCCAAAAGGCATACGTAAAAATTCGAACATACCGAACGGAGTAGTAACTGCGGTCTTATGTATATCGTCAGGATGCACCGGAATATGGTGGTATGCTCTGAATATATCGATGTGCGAGAAGATTGTGCTACCAGCAATGTTCGATGTGAAATCCTGTATATGTGGGATGGGGTATCTGTCAGGCTCTGTAACATTGTTTAGAGCTCTGTAGTCGCCACAGGGTCGCCAGTCATTTGGATCTGATTTCGGTACCATGTGTAGAGGTGATGACCAAGTGCTTTGTGAGGGACGTATTATTCCTAATTGAAGCATGTGTTGGAACTCAGCCTTAGCTATTTTCATCCTATCAGGATTCATTCGACGTGGGCGAGCGTACACTGGATTACCATGGGTTACTATGCGATGGGTTACGTCGTGTTTAATCTCCGTCTGATGGAACTTCGGTTTTAGGAGAGCGGGAAAATCACGTAAAATTGCGGAGAATGAAGAATCAAACATATTCGCGGCAAAAAGGCTTGGTGTGAATGATGGATTTGTAGTAGTCTGACCAGTAACAGGTAATCGGGTCGTCAAATCTCGGAGACAACGATTGTTAAGATCGACTAACAATTTAAAATGGGTCAAAAAATCGGCACCAAGTAAGGGCTGTTTGACATCCGCTACGATGAATACCCATGTGAAAGAGCGACGTAAACCAAGGTTCAGAGTTAAGGAGCGTTGTCCAAAAGTGGAAATACATGTACCATTAGCTGCAGTCAGTCGTAGTGAGCTCTGTTTGAGGGCATGCTGGCCTTGAGAGGGGGGTATGACACTGATGTCCGCTCCCGTGTCGATCAAGAAATGTAGTCCGGATGTCCGGTCCTGTATGATCAGTCGGCGATTGGTATGTGTCGGGCAGATCATGGTCGCCTCACAGATCCGCCCTATTCGTTTCCCGGAGCCTTAAAATCCACTCTTAGTTGTGACTTAAATGTGCAGGGGTGTCTACATTTCTTTGCCTCTGGTCCAAATATCTGATGGTACCAACAAAATGCGGGGTTCGATGCCTGACTAGAGGAAGAAGTATGTGAGTAAAAACGTGAAGGAGATCGGGGGAAATTACGGCATTTGGAGTTGCGGGAAGGAGATCGCAATCGACGTCTGAAATGAGGTGCCCTAGAGATGCTCATCTCATTTAGCTGTTGTGACAATCGTGTTATCCGATCTGATAAATCGTTATTTGATGGGCCGGGGGTATGGTGGTCTAGCGAGTTGACCTGCGGTTGGACATCCAGTATACGGTCCGCCATCATTGCCAACTTATCAATTGGAACTTCCATTACGGATGGGGCTAGAATGGCTTGGACATGTTGAGGTAGCCGTTTTAAAAATATTTGAGTGAATAGACCAGTGTCTATCTTTCGTTCTCCCTTAACGCAAATCAAACGGCGCAGGAGTTGCGATGGTGTCAGGTCTCCCAGTGCTTCATCTGCTAGAAGTTGTTCTAGCCTTTTGTGTTCTGAAATTGAGGTACGACGGATTAGAGCATCGCGGAGCTGTTGGAATGGAGTGATGGGGTCGGGAGATAACAAAATATCTCGAACATCGGCAACTACTTCTGATGGTAATGCGGCAAGCACATGATAGAACATTGTCATCTCCTGTGTAATTCTGCGGAGGGCAAATTGTGCTTGAACTTGCGTAAACCAAATGGCCGGATCGCTGTGCCAAAAAGGTGGTAAGTGAAGTGACACTACGTTGGTTTGAGGTTCGTTATTGTCATCCATCTTATATGAGTTCGAGTGATGCTGCCGTTTGGATGTATGAGAGAAATTCCCTAACACACGATAGTTTACTGCAGTTGGTTTCTGCCTACTTGCTTACGTCGGGGTCACCAATTGTTAGTGGCTTAGTAGATTACTACGACTAGTTGGCGGCTTGAAAATATCAGAAGGTGTGCACTAACAAAAATGAAGTATAAGTATTGAGGCGTGTTCGTTATGTATCAGTACAGTAAAGATATAAAAAGGATAGGCCGGCCCTAAGAATACAATGTACGAGATAGAATTTAATAGTGTTACTCAAAAATAAGGTAATGAGAAAGTGGTGACTTATCTCACAGCACAAATCCTGTTCGTGGGGAAATCGTAGGTCGCGGCCAGTCCGGTCGTGTGATGATTGCCTTGTCGTCGTGGGCGTAGCGCTTTTCTTGACGGTTGTCAAAGCACCAGTCGGGACGGTCGTGTGACGTTCGTTGTAGTCGGTCGGGGGAATGTCGTTGTCGATGTACTATACGGTTTTATATAATACTTCATTCAGGCGTTCAAACATGTGGGCCGTACGTAGTACGATGTGTGAATGTAGGTCAAGGGGAAGAGAAGTACACAATGTGAGAATGTGTTATCCGAGACAATCTCGATAAGAATGAAACAGTTTTGTTATGTTGACCTCGGTCGTGATGTAGATCTAACCCTAGGGCCTGCGTCATCGATGCTACAAATGCAAACTGCAGGCGACCCCGCAAGATTCTTCATAGCACCTCAGCGGAAACAAGACAACACAAACACGCTTATGACCACTGATGCCCACATCCGCTTGTATAGCAAAGCACAAGGTCTTCTCAGCAAGCCAACCGAACTTCGTATTCGTGAAAACTTTACTTCGTGGGTCCATGTTATGGTCACGAAGCATGGCTAAACACGGCGATCACACAAGCTGAGTTTGCACTACCCGGCGTGACTTCCATACGAAAAGATCGACCTAGCAGTGGATGGGGAGTGCTCCTATTTTATCGATCTGGCCTGCAGTTTGATATCCTTGAGGACATGGAAAGGAAATTCCACGATTCTCTTTGGTTTCTTGTGCACTTAAAACGCGGTGATGTGTGTTTATTAGCAATAGTATACCGCCTTCCAATGTCCAACTTGGAAATGAAGCATTGACTAGCTTCTGCGATGAAACCATTCCTGGCACGACCATACAGTACGTCTTGTCGAGGGCTTCAACCTGCACGCAATCGAAGTTCCAGCATCGCACTGCGAACCATTCAAGACGGATTTGCAAGTGGTGGTCTCCGTTGTACCACTGTACAACCATGTCACCAGTCCCAGGCGATTCCGAACGGGTGACACACCCACCATTTTGGACCTTGTGCTCTCCAGCGAGAAACTTATGGTCGACACCGTGACCATAGCTTCATCACTTAACCGTAACGATCATGCGATGTTGATCTTTCGTTACATCTGTTACTCGGAGTACAGCTCTGAGAACAAGGCGGAAACCTATGTCGTTACACATTACGATATCCTGTCTAACCTCGTTCAAGTAACCGAATGGTCCGTCCTGACCGAGAAGCCGCTCGACGTCGCCCGGGTGTTGTTCGTCTCCCAATGCACTGAGCTATTGGCAAAGACGTCAGAAAGCAAAGTACTTCGCCCGAGGCAAGTGAATTTGTTCCTGAGGAGGCGTACTAGAAAATTTATGGCCTTAAGGCATTCTGCCTCGAGCCGTTACAAAGTCTGTCCAAGTAACCTGACCTGTGGTGCTTACACAAGTTAACGAAATCACTGCATCAAGTTGATCCGCGAAGGCAAACTCCAACACCAACAGAACATAGGGGCGAAATTCAGTACAAATCATAAGTTTCAGTATAGACACGTCAACAAGCTCCGCAGAGTGTAGCGCGAGATCCCGGTTTTACGTGCAACAGATGGTCTTGCACAAACCGCACAAGATGTAGCCAACGTGCTTCGCTAACGCTTCATCCATACTTGCCGGAGTGAATCATCATTTCATCCGCTTTTGACATAGCATCCAGGGTTAGAACACGTAGCGTGCACGACAGCCAATGTGATGAAAACGCTAATGTTATTGCGCGTGCACAGCTCACCATGCGTGGACGATATCAAACCGAAGGCATTGAAGACAGCGGCGATGAACCTTGCCGAACCATCAGCTCGGTACTTCCAACGTTGTCGCGACGAAATGCAGGTTCCCAAATGGTGGAAACATGGACTAGTCACTTCTATTTACAAAAGTGGTAACCGGTCGGAGCCCTTGAACTACCGTGTAATCACACACCTCCCAGTTTTATCCAAAGTAATGGAACGTATAATTGCAGAGGCGCTTATGGGAAATCTTGAAAGCAAAAGCATCCTAGTGTAACAACAATACGGATTCCGCCGAAATCGATCCTGCACTACAAACTTGCTGCTAGTACAGCAAGCTGGACGGAGTCAGCCGATGCCAGAGTGTGAGTCGACGTTGTGTACCTGGACTTCTCGAAAGTGTTCGATCGTTTGGACCACCCCCTTCTCCTGTACAAGCTTTGAAGCTATGGAATCGGTGACCATATAATCAGTTGGATCGTCAACTTCCTCGCTCAACGTCAGCTGAATGTGAGAGTCCGCAGCTCCATTTCCGATCCACTTGGCAATGGCCAACTGGATCATCCAACTGGGTCAACGCCGCGAACTCCATCCAATCCGCTTTTCACCCTTTCCGGTTGTCGGACAATGTGCCTCCTCACATCTCTAGGGGAGCAGGCAATGAACTCATTGCTATCCAATCGCGAGCGAGTTTTAACACGACTGTTGCGTGACTGGGTTCCCCAGCCGCGTCAAGAAAAACGAGACACACACGGGATCAGCACACAAGCACTCTATTCTCCACTCTGGGGATGTGCACACTAAGCGGCGTTTTTTAAAATCACTCGCTCCCCCGACGGATCACCTGATCGGACGCACTGAAGCAGTCACACGAGATGGCCGCGATAGCGTGGGCTGTCCGATTGTCTTCCGACTGCGAGCGAGCGTGTGAAACAGGCCATACTGGCTCGCCAGCTACCACCACCGTTCGGAATTACCACCGGGCGCAATGGATGAGACGAGACAAGGCATTACGAACCTTGCGGATCGAGCCGACAGCGGATCACGAGGGGCATTTGGTAACTAGCTTGGGCCCGGAACAAAAGTGGAGATATTCGTCGAGAATGCGTTTAAGCCGACAAATAAGCCGCTAAAGAATCCCACATGGCTGAAGGGGGGCCGTGTGATGCAAACACAGAAAAGCAAATCTCGATCTTTCGAATGACTCTTGGCCGGCCAGAACCGTATATAGCAAAGCGGGGATACGGGATTAACGCTTGGTCCAAAACTCATGATCGTAGGCACATGGAATTGCATAGGGAATAGCCCGTCTCACGGATCCTCATCCGCGGCGCGTCGTGGGAAGAAAACGCGGTCCATATCTGTACGGATTTGGAAGTTTTCAGTTGCTCATTGTTGTGGCAATACACGTTTTGCCCGCCTTCCCCCCCACAGGCGTCACTTTGGCTACACCGGTGCTGTGACAATACAGGATGATGCTGAGCTGGCCAGCACCTTTCGCGCATTCTTATGTGGAGATATAGCTAGATGAATGTGAGGCCATCGCCGCATGCAACTGAGTCAGAGATGACGCCAATATGCTAATTGCTTCGGGCATGCTGTAACATGAATGTACGAAGACGGTGTATATGTTCATTCTGAAGGCCAAATCTGGCTGTTCGTTCGCTGAGATGAGGGCTACATTTTGTGCAGAATTTGGGAAGGAAACCGATCGACAGCGAGCGCTGGCGCAATTTCACTCAGCCAGATAGGAGTGACAGGAGAAGTTGATGGTGTTTTTTTTCATCAGCTAGACAGACATCTATCGATTTGGCTCTTTGAATTGTAGGTTAACGTAAGGGAGCGGCTACTCAAACAGAAATTTGTGCAAAGCCTGCCGGACCAACCTCATGACCAGGTAAAATTGGCAGCGATGGTTAGAGATAGCAGAGCGGAAGAGATTGTGACGGTCTCGCACAATTTATTGGAGCGAATGAACATGGGGAGAGTCCAGCATTCGAAGTTGAAACATGGAGCAAGCCAACTGACCCGAATGGGGGTGAAGATGTTATCGAGGAGACTCCGACAGCGATTTCACAACGAAATGAACATGGAAGCCCGGAATGGTCGCCGCTGTTTCCAATGTAAACGTGTGGTTCCTGTGGCTGGGTCTTGTGCCAACTGCAATCTGTTACTCTCTATCCTGAAATACAGAGTCTACTGAGCAAGTATGCCCATCTATTCATTAACGCGGATGATGATTGCGGATTCTGCAACTGGGTGGACTATCGAATACCATTATTCCATGAAGGGCAGTTCAAGTCCACGTTCAGAAAATGGCGCGGAATACGCTGACGGAAATACAGAAACAGATAGCACAGGCGAAGCGAAACGAATCATCAGGCGAACGCGTACTCCATATTTATCTCCTGCGCTATTAACGAAAAATGCCTATGAAACATGTTGCTTTTGCAGTTATTTTAGAGCATTGGACAGAGTGACTGAAGGATGCGTTTCCGAGGCCTCAGAAGAGAAAAAGTTTCTCCAGAGTTTACAGCGACAAGCAGATATTCTTGACAGATCTCCCATCGGGATATTGGCGGCCGCCCATCACAGAGGAAGATCACCACAAATGGGCTTTCAATGTGAATGGACAGCAGTATGAGTATCTAAGAATGCCGTTTGGCTTCTGCAATGACCCAGCTGCATTCAGATGCCTATTTCTGATGGTCTGGGCGAATCTACAAAAAGTGGTAGTCTACGGTGATGACAGCATTTACTTATCCGAAACAGAGTACGAACCTAGTACCAGAATTGCAGCAGTACTACAAAGAATGGAAGAATCTAGTATAAAACTCAGTCACAAGAAGTCACAGATGGCTCGAAAGTCGATTGTATGTCTGGGTCACATTGTAGGCAATGGTCATGCCCATCTACTTCGGGAGAAACGCGAGACAATCAAGAGCTAAGAGGTGTCAAATTCCATGCGTCAGCTCCGTTCGTACCTGGGAGTCGTGGCTTAGGACTCGAAGTTTGTACCCCAATTTGCGGAGGGGATCAGTCCGTTTTTAAAGTTGCTTCAGAAAGACTAGCAGTTCGTGTGGACAGCCGATACGGATCAAGCATTTAACCATCTAAAAAGATGCACAGCAGAAACGCCAACGTGCCAACGGCTACCCAATGCAGATGAGCGAATCGCTGTGTCAGTTTACGCAAGCAATGTGGCAATCGGTGCGGTATTGTCCTAACCAGCCGTTGTGGTGGAAAATGTGAGCAGAATACTGACAGTGACGGAGCAGACGTTTTCCACGACGGAGAAATAAGGTATGGCCATCCTGTAGGCCTTGGATAAATGGAGAACTTACCTCCTAGCGACAGAATTCCACGGCGTCACTGACCATAAGCCGATTTCATGATTGATGACAGCAAAAGATCCTCGGGGACGTCTGGCGCGGTGATATATTATCTGCAAGAATTTAGTTCAGCATCGAGCACATAGACAGAACGCAGAACATACAACCCGGTATGTTGTCACGTTCGTCGTTCGACGACGGCATGCTGAAAAACTCTATACCGGTGCGCGCGATCACAATGGATGAGAGGAACCTGTTGGGTTATCAAAGAACTGATGAATTCGTGTAGGTATTCTGCCCTCACTTACAGGCTGGCACTAAGCCAGAGGCCTTCTCAAGCAAAGTAGCGAAACTCCTTACGATCTGGGACAGATTGGGGGGGTCGAAAAGGATATTGTGGTGGTTGCAACAGACAGACGGAAACTGTTTTTTGTTCCACGGAATCTGCGAAAGCGAGTGATGTCAATAACTCATGATGGGCCCATAAATGATTCAAAAGTGTCTTTGAATTGTTAAGAGGTACTGTTTCGGCCTACCATGTGGAAGAACATCGCAGCACGTAGCCGCAGGTGCCTAAACTGCAAAACGTGTAGCAGGATGGATACACGGAGACCATCGATGCGCTCGATGAAGTCAGTGAGCCATCCTAGTGTTGGGGACTGGATGTCTTTGGGCCCTTACCAGTGAGTCTATCAGGAAATAGGTACATTCCAGTGACGGTCGACCAGTTCACTGATAAAAATCAAGAATTAATCTCGCGTGACCACGTCGTTAGCATTCGATTTCAATGTGCAAGCAGAATATGAAATATCACAAGGTGTTCTCACCGATCAAGGGCCCTGCTTTGCATCGAAAGCTCTTAAGGCGGTTTTGGACAAACGCGGCATCCGTAATCGACGCAGCCCAGTGTCCTAAAGCATACCCACAGAATGACAGGACAGATCAACCGGATCATGGGGTGTGGATAAACTATACCGAGATAGCATGGAAGGAAGTATTACCTGAAGTTCTGCTTGCACACCGGACCAGCATGCCTCCAACACCACGGTTTCGCCATTACAAGTACAGTTTGTTAGAGAAATAGGGATGGGGTACAATACGTGCCAAACAAAACCCAAGGTTTGGAAACATACGACCTTGAATTACAAACGACTGTGAGCCACTGCTAATAGAGGAAACGAAGACCGACGAGCATGCAATAAGTGGAACAAAGACACCAGACATAAGGCTCATAGGCAGAGGCCGTTCGGGATTAGAGAACGAACAACAAGAGTGGACAGAAGGCAAACGATTGTTTTCAATGAATTCATCATCAAACCTTTAGAAGTATATACGCAAAAGAGCAAATGGCGCAACGGTGGTCTCGATCAGTTCAAATGAATTTAGCTCATCTGTAGATGACAATGTAATCAGTTGTGTATAGAAGTGCGACGTTGGTGGAAAGCAAGACAGCACCCAAGCGAAACATTATTTTATGGTCAATGTTGTTGACCCTGACGCTTCCGATGAAATGAAAAGTGGCACGAAGGCAACATTGTGTACTTCGCTGTCCTATCGGCTTATGAATTTCTACTGCTGTTGAGAAAGTACACTTGTGCTTAGCAGGTGGGAAGTTTTAGTTTAGTGCTGCTGAAAGGTTTCTGGCTAACCGTTCTGCCTCTGCGTCCTCTTCGCTAAAGTTGAAACGATCAGTGTTCGGTTATATAAACCGCTCTTGTGTCCACAAAAGAAGCTGTTGGATGGTCTTTAGCTACGGTAGGCAGATAAAATGGCGATTCGGAGGCCAGGAGTAATCGGCCGACTACTTATTTGCTCTGGTTTGCGCAGATTGTTTATTGTCGATATTTTGCCCCCGCTTGTCACGTGATCTAATTTCATTTGAACTGATCGAAACCACCGTTACACCCATTTCTATTTTACTCAAATGATTGTAAAGGTCTAATGATGAATTCATCGAAAACAACTGTTTATCTTCTGTCCCTTCCTTGATGACTAAATGGGAATATTCCACTTACTATAATCGTCCAAGCAGGCCTCAGTGGGGAAGGAGTTAATCAGTCCCTTAAGTTCTCCACTAGTTTCGCCGAAGGCAAAACTTGTGAACAATTCTTCAATGATCACACTGGATGCAATTACCATCCCAGCTGGTTTTGGAAGCAATTGCGCCGCAGTCCTATATATCCTAATGTCTAAACGTTTAGACGGCATGCGTTGAACCAGTGTGATAGGACGCAACCAAAAATGGCCCAGTTTGAGCGAATTATGGCACAGAGTCATCATACGGTTGAGGGGTTATCTTTGGACGTGAAACAGATGTTTATAGATTTCTTTCTGTCCATTACCGAGAACCATATTAGGCAACAACGTTTGGTCCTAACGATGATGTTGAATCAGCTTACGCCTCAAGTTACTTTCTCCAGTGGACCTGATAGGCACGTATATAAGTTTCAAGTCTTAAATTGAACTCCACCGTAACAGAAGTTCTATCATTTGGTGTAAAATTTTTCGCCCCCAGACATAGATTTACCGGTTGAAATGCTATGCGCTCAAACAAAAGGATTAGTAGCCGAGCCTAATGAGAACCTGGAACGCTTCAAGTGTTCTCTGGTGAACAATTGCTACCAGTACCGTAAGTGCCATGTTCAAAATCATGGTCCACTGACACGCAAGCACTTTGATGCACTGAAGGATTTAAGGCGTAATGACAAGATCTTCGTAAGCAAACCAGATACCGGCACTGGCGTCGTTCTATTGGACAAACACGACTACATAAACAAGCTAGAAAGAATTTTGACTGATGAAACCAAATTTTCCCGAACAATTGGAGAAAGGAACCAAACGCAGCGATCTGAAAATGCAGGATTCTAATCAAAAGGCTAGCAAGAGCAATTGGAATAGTGTATACATCAACAAATACTCATTTAGAGATAGCTTTAAGGCCAAGTTGACACGAATGCTC
>CALYDF020001503.1:0-20120 GCA_944474145.2 Dicrocoelium dendriticum
GAATTATGCCTCGGTACAACCGTAATCATTTTCCAACGATCAGGATATTGACAAGACTGGAGAGACAAACAAAGATATTTAATACTATAAGAGGGATATCATCTCCACCGTGTTTGACTAAAGCAGAAGAGATCCAATCGGGGCCAGGTCTGTAGCATTGTCATAGACGTAGTCATACGTTTTACTCTAGGGACACTAAGCTCGATCGCTGAGACTTGTTCATAGAAGTGAAACGAGGTTGCCAGTTCCAGGGTTCTTTCAAGATTAAAGGATCTGGCAAAGTATGAATTAAAAGCTTCTGACATGGCAATGCATTCGCTTTCAGGCATAACGATGTGAGAGGGTATCTCAGTTTTGCTTCCTCTCCTTTTCCTCACCAATGCAGTCTCCAGTTGACTTGTAGTACTACTATTTACAGCCCGTTGTTCTTCCTGCGTGAGAAGGGTGTGGTGTTTCCTGTCCCTCTCAACTATAACGCGTTGGGCTCTCAGTAATACGCTGAAGTCGTGAGTACATTCATACGTTCTAGTCAGCACTCGTATTTTCCGGTTGTGCTTCACGTTGTTAGCATACTTAGAAGAGGCTCTTGTATTATCACGGGGGCAAGTATGCTGAAGCACTTAGTCACATTGTCATGTAAGATGTCAGAGGCTCCCTTAATGTCCGACGAAAGAAAGAAATGGTCCCACTTTTGGACCATTAGCAGAGAGGAGAAATCCACCCAACTAACATTTTGCAGGAACTGTGGAATCACCGCAGACCTCACAAGCGACGACTCAGTGATAATTTTACATCCGACTACTTTGTGAGCACATCCAGGGAGACCGTCAATTACATCCGTAGCTATCTGGGACGCGCCTGAGGTAAAAAGTAGGTCTAGTGTATTTTCCCCTGGTAGCCACGAGAACATGTTGCTTCCAAGCACCAGTGATGATGGAGGTTATGAACTCAGCATGTTTCGCGTTGGATACTTCTTTTGACCAACAGGTATTTGGTAGGTTGAAATCTCCGCCTACGACTTTTGCAAAAGAACCTAGTTCCGATAGGTAATTGAAGATATCCACCAATTGGTTCTCATCATTGAATCTGGCCCCGGGTGAGCGGTATAGATAGCCTACAAGAGTACGCTTTGTACCGAAGGACAAGAGCATCCAAGCGGAATCAATAGTGGGGCATATAAGTGCAAGTGTGAAATCAAAGACAAGGAAATTTTCTGAGTAGTATCTTATGCAACCACCGCCTCTGCCTTGTTTTCGATCACTTCTAATAAGCTTGTAACCTTCGATAGAAAGCAACTGGCTGGGCATAGAATCATCACACCAGGTTTGAGTGAGTAAAATCATATCTGGTTTATTCAGATATATGAAGGTGTGAAGTAATTGAAGTTTGTTCAACAGAGAACGGATATTAAGTACCATCAGTCTTAAAGTGTCCTGGCGGTATTCATCATTCCACCCAGTATTTACTCTTGCAATCATATTAGTTCTAGAGCCTTTCGCAGTAGATCACTTACCGTGAGATTCTCCAGCCTCTGGGAGACAAAATTGATCTGAGAAACAACGCAGTAATCATGGGCTGCTATAACTTTACCCCTAACAGAGCTGTTCACCCAGTCCTTCTCGTATGGCGAAGTTTCTAATGACTGGAAATGTGGTATTCGATGGCCCCGTTGGTGACCTATGAAGTAATGGGCACATGGATGATTTGGATAGATAGGATTGAGTTTCGAATATTTTTTCTACACTGCTTCTAACTGGTCTTACTTAGCTTGAAGACACAGTGGTGGTATTTTAAAACGACGCACATATTGGTGAATTGGAAATGTAAGCTTTTTCTTCAGCTATCATATAGTGCTTCCTTTCCGTTACACAGCTAATTCCGCTTGTTTGCCAACCACCTCATCGTGGTGCCAGCTGGGTGGTTCGGGATTTTCCCGTTCCAACAAATGGTTAGGCGGCAGTGTTCCAGGATGTGGTGGGTTTTCTCCTGGCAAATGTTCTCAATATAAAAAGCCACATATATCCGTTTAACAACACCGTTACGTGGTGGGCCTGACTCGCCACTACATAAAGTCACTGCCCCTTGCTACATCCTGGCGAAGCATGGTATTCCAGCAACTTTATGCTGTAATTCTGGGAAGCATTGGACCCCAGTTTGCCAAAGTTATAAACAAATGGCATATGAACTGAGCAATCAGTCACCGGGCTCCTAATGGGCGCGATTTGCTGAATTTCCTCCGCTGCTTTGCGGGCAGTCTATTAAGCCAAAGGCTCGGGGTGGTGTTCCGTTAGTCAACACCCTACATCGGCTTGGGCAACCGGGTTGTATATCGCCCTCTGACGAAACCATGTATTTTAATATGTTATGCTGTGTTTTCTTCGACGATTTCTGTACCATCTTTTGTGCTCCGTGGTTTCTGATGGCTCTATGTCTATTCATAAACCGTTGCAATATATATATATGTATATATATATAGCTAGTTGAAAACTATGAGTACCTGCTAGATATAGTTCTACTGAAAGCGTGAATTGTTAATGGCTGCAACTAACCCACTAAATTTATGAACGTAATTGCATTTGTCCTGTGTTTTCCCATCCTGCCTGCTGTGTGAGGTGTGTCAATAATTTTAATTGACTTGTGTTTCATGATGAATACAGTTCTCAATTTAACCCTTTGTCGTGTTCCCATTTGTGCGCGCATACACACCATATATAACTTATCGATATAAAGCGAGGCTATAAAATTTCACCTTGCGTTTTCCATGTGCATACTGTCACTCACATCGCAAGACGGATTAGTAAGAAATCCCATTGTATGATTAAAAATCGATGCAAGCGAACAAATATGTTCCTAATAAATCCTTTTCAGGCTTGTACAATTATATGTAAACAAACAAATGTTTGACATAACATAAAGTTTGTTAAGACAAATTCAGTTCACAGTAACCGTGCAAGAACAATCACTAGCTGTTAGGTCACAAATGTGGCGCACGCTCTATTTCATGCGCTAAATGTCACAGTTCGGGTTTGCCAAGGCAGTTTTGACGTCTAAACGAGCCATTTCAGAACACAAAATTACTGCTCGTAAAATGGAATGGCGATGGCATATGCGGATTCTTGGAAATGCTTATGAACGAACTTTGATAGACTGTCTGTTACCTGGTAGCTCGCTTTGCAAGAGTCAGCCAAGTTGGTGGCATTGACAGTGTCGGGGAAATCCGCGGCTATGGATGAGTTGGTTTGATTTGGACAACCGGTTATGAGCCAAGCCGGGTGGCTCACTTGAAGCCATCCAGACAGGAGCCTTGTCGTAATGGACAGTTACAGACACACCCGAACTGATAAATGACCATAGAAACGGTCAGCATTGAGAACTTGTCTTTGTTGCGAGTACGAATGAGGGGATCTGTTGAGAAAGTGCACTTCAGTTTAGCACCTGCGATAGTTTACTTAACTGCTGTTCAAAGGCTTCTGGCTACTCGTTCGGCGACTACATCATCTTTTAAAGATAATATTTAATAGGCTCTTGCTCTTCATCTGTTCGAACCTGCACCGCTTCGGGTTTGTCTTGCATGTTTCTAGAAATGAACCGATCAGCATAGCCGTTTTCACGCGGCACATTCCGAATGAATCCCAACTCAGTAGCCCACTTGCCTACGGAACAAATCCTGCGGGCCCTTGTGGTTGAACAGCGAATTAGATTTCCCTGTCCCCCAAAGGCTTGTGGAAATTCTTGAGCCAATAGGGCCGCGAGGTACACAGTGCTGCCTTCGTGTCACTTTTCATTTCATCCTAGGCGTCAGGGGCTGCAACATCGGCAATAAAATAGTGTTTCGCTTGGGTTCGGTCCTGCGTTCCACCAACGTTGTACTTAAATAAACAGTTGATTACATTTGCACTTATATCAAGGAACATAAACAACTATAAACATACCGGCCAGCTTGACGAGCATCGATGCGTGGATCAGATTGAAAAGTGCAAACCGACTCCCATTGTCAACACTATGAGCCTATCCGTCAATGTCATGACGCACAAAGGAACACCTGGACTATTCCCACTGTGTTTAAACCACCTGATGTGACATCCCGAACTGTTCCTGTAATGACTCATGGCTCAAGACTCGGGTACCGCGGTTATCGGCCCTGTTCGCTATAAAATCCCACACCAATTGCACACTGATTCACCTGGTCTGACGAAGCCTTTATTTTAACGGCGATACGTTAGCAAAATACTATACCAAACCGATTGTTTCCAAACCTCTCTGAACTCATGACTACGCGATCGGTTCCAAGTATCTTTCAAGAATTTGATACCATTGGGTAGTTCGAAAAGCCGCCTTTTGCTTTGTACCTGGGACGTACAGTTCTTATTCAATAGCACTTACTAACGTCAAAAAGATGGTGCAGCCATGGTGTCGCCCCTTGGTTCGCTGCTGGCGCATGCCATCCTGGTGAAATGAACGCATACGAAACTACATGCCGTGATCAACACCTCTGATTGTTACCATTGCTATGTGGATGACATGTTTGTTGTGGTGGATCAGTTCACTGAACTCGACACTGAGATTATGCGCTTTAAGCAGACCAACGCAACATTGCAGTTTACATACAAGAAGGAAGAGAAGAACCGGTTGCCGTTTCTTGATGCATTATTAACTAGTAGGCTAGATGGCTCGATCCAACGACAAGTCTACATGAAAGAAAGCTGGAGTGGCCAGTATAGGAACTCTCATACCGTGTTCTGTGGAGATACAAACGAAAACTAATTCGCTGTTCAACCACAAGGGCCCGCAGGTTTTGTTCTGTAGGCAAGTGGGATACTGAGTTGGGATTCATTCAGAATGTGCCGCGTGAAAACGGCTATGCTGATCGATTCATTTCTAGAAACATGCAAGACAAACCCGAAGCGGTGCAGGTTCGAACAGCTGAAGAGCAAGAGCCTATTAAATATTATCTTTAAAAGATGATGTAGTCGCCGAACGAGTAGCCAGAAGCCTTTGAACAGCAGTTAAGTAAACTATCGCAGGTGCTAAACTGAAGTGCACTTTCTCAACAGATCCCCTCATTCGTATTCGCAACAAAGACAAGTTCTCGATGCTGACCGCTTCAATGGTCATTTATCAGTTCGAGTGTGCCCGTGACTCTACTTGCATCGGTCAAAATGCGCGGCACTTTACTAAGCGTATTAATGTACACGTTCTACGCTGGTTGCTTCGGGGCGTTACCGGGCTATATCTAGCTCTCTCATGGCTCAGATGGTTTATAGTGTGCATGATTTCGACCGGATTCGCATCTTTCGAACACTATACAAGTTTCCGCCACTCCAGTCGAAGGGTCAACGTATCCACGGGCGCGTAACAGCGTAGGCGATCAATAACCGTTTACACCTACCGTTTTTATGTTCACATTAGAAATTGATCGAAGCTTTCTGGTTAATGTGGCTAGATAAAATGAACAATTCGGAGACGAGGAGCAAGCGTTCCACTACATACTTGCCATAGGTTGCGCATATCGCTTACTTTTATTGCTGGTTTATTACGCTGGTTGGCAGGTGATCTAAATTCATTTGAACTGATGAAAACCACAGTTACGACCTTTGCTTTTTTGCTTATAGGATTCTAAAGGTGTGATGATGAATTCATTGAAAACCATCGGTTGCCTTCTGTCAACTCTTGTTCTTCGTTCTCCAATCCCGAATGGCTTCTATGCTTGAGTCTTATGTATGGTGTCTTTGTTCCATTTATTGCGTGCTTGTCGGTCTTCGGTTCCTCTATTAGCAATCGATTACAGTCGTTCGTAATTCATTGTCCTTTGTTTCCACTCAATGGCTTTTGCTTGGCACGTATCGTACCCCATCCCTATTTCTCCAACAAACTGTAATTGAAATGGCGAAACCGTGGTGTTGAAGGCATGCTGGTCCGATCCGCAAGCAGAATTACAGGTAATGCTTCCTGCCATACTAACTCGGTATAGTTTATCCACACCTCCATGATCCGGTTGATTCGTTCTGTCATTCCTTTGACATGCGTTAGGACGCTGAACACCGTCGCTTCCGGATGTCGCATTTTTCTAAAACCGCCTTAAGCGCTTTCGATGCAAAGCAAGGCCCTTGGTCGGTGAGGACACATTGTGATATTTCTTATCCTGTTTACACATTGAAAGCCATTGCTTACGACATGGTCACGCGAGATTAATTCTTGATTTTTATGAGTGAACTGGTCAAACGTCACTAGAACGTACCTATTTCCTGATCGACTCATTGGTAAGGGCCCAAAGACATCCAGTCCTCAACACTAGAGTGACTCATCGACTTCATTAAGCGCTTCGATGGTCCCTGTGTATCCATCTTGCGAAACGATTGGCAGTTTGGGCGCCCCCGGATGTGTGCCGCGATGTCCTTCCTCATGGTAGGCCGAAACAGTACTCCTTAACAGTTCAAAGACACATTTGGATCATTTATGGGCCCGTTATGAGTTATTGGCATCACTCGTTCTCGCAGATTCCCTGGAACAAAAGACAATTTCCTTCTGTCTGTTGCGGCCACCAGGATACCCTTTTCAACCCTCAGTCTGTCCCAGATCTTAAGGAGTTCCTCTACTTTTCTTGAGGTGGCCTCTGGCGTGGTGCCAGCCTGTAAGTGAGGGCAGAGTACCTACATGAATTCATTTGTTCTTTGATCACCCAGCAGGTCCCTCTCCTCCATTGTGACCGCGCGAACCGGTATGGAGTTTTTCAGCATGAGGTCCTCCAACCCTGAACGTGACAACATACCGGGTTGGATGTTCTGCGTTCTGTCTACGTGCTCGATGCTGAACTTAAATTCTTGCAAACAGTATGCCACCGCGCCAGACGTCCCGGTGGGTCTTTTGCTGTCATCAACCATGAGATTGGCTTGCCGGCAGTGACTCCCTGGAATTCTGTTGCTAGGAGGTAAGTTCTCCATTTATCCAAGGCCTACAGGATGGCCAGACCTTATTTCTCCTTCGTGGAATACTTCTGCTCCACCACTGTCAGTACTCTGCTCACATTTTCTACCACCATGGCTAGTTAGGACAATACCGCATCGATTGCCACATTGCTTGCGTAAACTGACACAGTGAATCGCTCATCTGCATTGGGTAGTCGTAGGCATGTTGGGGTTTCTGTTGTGCATGTTTTTAGATGATTAAATGCTTGGTCCGTATCGGCTGTCCACACGAACCGTTAGTCTCTCTGAAGCAACCTTAACAACGGACTGGTCCTCTCCGCATATTGGAGCACAAACTTCGAGTCCTAAGCCACGACACCCAGCTACGAACGGAACTGACGCACGGAATTTGGCACCGCTTAGCTCTTGACTGTCTCGCTTTTCACCCGAAGTAGATGGGCATGACCATTGTCCACAATGTGACCCAGAGATACAATCGACTTTCGAGCAACCTGTGACGTCTTGCGACTGAGTTTTATACCAGATTGTTCCAGTCTTTGTAGTATTGCTGCAAGTCTCGTACAAGGTTCGTGTTCTGTCTCGGAGATGTAAATGATGTCATCACCGTAGACAACCATGTTTTGTAGATTCTCCCAGACCATCAGAAATGGGCATCTGAATGTAGCTGGGTCGTTGCAGAAGCCAAAAGGCATTCTTTGATACTCATACTGCTGTCCATTCACATTGAAAGCCCTTTTGTGGTGATCTTCCTCTGTGATGGGCAGCCGCCAATATCCCCATCGGAGATCTGTCAAGAATATCTGCTTGGCGCTGTGAAATCTGAAGAAAAGTTCTTCCCTCTGAGGCCTCGTAAACGCATCCTTCACTGTCACTCTGTCCAATTCTCTAAAATCAATCCCAAAGCAACATGTTTCATTGGCATCTTTCGTTAATAACGCAGGTGATAAATACGGAGTGTGCGTTCGCCTGATGATTCCTTTCGGTTCGCCTGTGCTATCTGTTTTTATATCTATATCAGCGGATTCCGCGATATTTTTCGGAACATGGGCTTGTACTGTCCTTCATGGATTAACGGTATTCGATGTACCACCCCGTTACAGAAGCCGCAATCATCATCCGCGTTAATGAGTAGATGGGCATACTTGCTCAGTAGACTCTGTATTTCAGGATAGAGAGAAACAATTTGCAGTTGGCCCATGACCCAGCCAAAGAAACCACATGATTGCATTGGAAACAGCGGCGACTATTCCGGGCTTCCATGTTTATTTCGTTGTGAAATCGCTGTCAGAGTCTCCTCGAAAACATCTTCACCACCATTCGGGTCAGTTGGCTTGCTCGGTCTTTCAACTCCGAATGCTAGACTCACCCCATGTTCATTTGCTCCAAGACAAAGTGGGAAACCGTCACCCACTCTTCCGCTCTGCTATCTCCAAACATCGCGGCCAATTTTACCTGGTCATGTGGTGGGTCCGGCAGGCTTCACGCAAATTTCTGTTTGAGTAGCGGATCCTTTACGTTAACCTATAATTGGTAGAGCCAAATGACAGATGTCTGTCTAGGTGATGGAAAAATCACCATCAACTTCTCCTGTTCCTACCATCTGGCTGAGTGAAATTGCGCCAGCGCTCGCTGTCGATCGCTTTCCTTCCCAAATTCTGCACAAAGTGTAGCCCTCATCTCAGCGAACGAACAGCCGGTTTTGGCCTTCTGAATCAACAAATACACCGCCTTCGTACATTTATGCTATAGCTTGTCCGAAACAATTAGCAAATTGACATCATCTCTGACTCAGTTGCGTGCGACGAGAGCCTCACATTCATCTAGCTGTGTCTCCACGAGAATGCGCGAAAGGGGTTGGCCAGGTCAGCATCATGCTGTATTGTCCCAGCACTAGTGTAGCCAAAGTGACGCCGGGAGAGGGGCAGGTGGGCAAAAGGTGTATTGCCACAACAATGAGCAACTGAAAACTTACAAACCTTTACAGATATGTACCGTGTTTTCTTCCCACGACGCGCCGCGGATGAGGATCCGTGAGACGGGCTATTCCCTGTGCCATTGCATCTGCCTACAAGTTTGAGTTTTGGAACAGTCACACCAAGCGTTAATCCCGTATCCCCGCTTTGCTATATGCGATTCTGGCCAGCCAAGTGTCTTTGGAAAGATCGGGATTTGCTTTTCTGTGGTTGCATCACACGGCCCCCTTCAGTCATATGGGATTCTTTAGCGGCGTATTTGTCTGCTTAACTGCACTCTCGACGAATACCTCCACCGTTATTCGGGGCCCAAACTCCGTACCAGATGCCCCTCGTGACCTGCTGTCGGCTCGATCCGCAAGGTTCGTAATGCCTTGTCTCGTCTCATCCATTGCGCCCGGTGGCGGCAGCTGGCGAGCGAGTTTGGCCTGTTTCACACGCTCGCTCGCAACCGGAAGACAAACAGACAGCCCACGCCATCGCGGCCGACTCGTGTGACTGTTTCAGTGCGTCCGATCAGGTGATCCATCGGGGGAGCGAGTGATATTTAAAATCGCCGCTTAGTGTACACATCCTCAGAGTGGAGAATAGAGTGTTGTGTGCTGATCTCGTGTTGTCTCCTTTTTCTTGACGCAGCTGGGGAACCCAGGCACGTAACATGGTGAGAGAAGTACAGACGTGTTAAATCTCGCTGGCGATTGAAGGGTATTCAATGAGCTCATTACCTGCTCCCCTAGAGATGAGAGGAAGCACATTGTCCGACAACCGGAAAGCGTGAACAGCGGATTGGATGGAGTTCGCGGCTTTGATCCAGTTAGATGATCCATTTGGCAATGTTCGGATACTCCATGGGCTCTGAAGCAAGTCGGATAATGGAGGCCTGGGATCTTTGGGACAATGAGCCCACTTCTTTTTGGAAATAATCGAGCATTTTGAAGGCTACTGTGAAGCTCGATCGCATTGTTCTACCCATTGCTGCTGAGTGGCCGGAAATCGATCGGTGGAACCTGAAAGCGATTAACAGCCGCAGGAGCTAGTAAGTATGAACAATGAAAGATGAACAATGGTTTATCACGGGGACAAAAGCATCTACTTGACAAGTCCCGTAGGGATGGTTGGAATAAAAATTAAAATTTGAATGATCATCGAATAAGTAAATCGTTATTTCAAGAGTCCACCGATTTAAATGCACTACTGCATAACGATAGTTTGAAGTGGGAATGGGATGGCATACACAAAATAGTATAGAGAGCTGTTATAGTTCAGTAAGTGCGTGAGAAATAAAAATGGAAACGACAACGCTCACTCTTTTGTTTCTTCATTTGACAGATGTGGTATGTTACTCCAATTTAGATACATCCAGGCTACTGAAATGGACACTACTACATGTATCCTCACCGCCACTTTGCGGAGAGGGCCGTTAAGCACCTGGTTAGGTTTCGTTGTTTCGTCCTCCAAGTCGAACCGACTATATCAAGTAATGCATGTTTGAAAGCGTTTCATCAAGGCGCTTTTTGAATAGCGTTAATGTAGTGGCAATGATAACGTGAGTCGGAAGGGCACTGCAGGCACGAGGCACTCAAAGGGCGAAACCGGTTCGTCGACAATCAAGTCAACAATTGTGCGTAGCCAGTTTGAGCTGATAGTGTATTAGGTTGGTATTTTGGCTCAGTTGCAACAGATTGCGACATGGGTGAGGTGGGTTAGTCAGTAATAAATAAACCATGATTGGGTCTCCGCGCTGACGCCGATATTCAACACAGTACAGTCTCAGGGACTGCAGTCTGTGTTGATAGGTGTAATGAAACAATCCTCTAGCGACTTTGGTCGCTCTACGTTGTGGAGCTTCAAGTGCATCGAAGTCGCGCTTGGGCCGTTTCAGCCTGCCTCGAGCAACCAAGCTCGAACTGTACGATCAGCCCGAGGTAGTTTTCTTTTGAAGGACGTTGTAAATGCTGGTCCATACGTCGATATTCATAGATTAGCTGATGGCGTATGCTTACGACTTTGCACTTGGTCACGTGGAACTTTAGCCGATTGTCGGATGACCATGCATAAGCCCTGTTGAGGTCGCTCTGCAATGAAATCTGATAATCCGATGTCCTGATATCATACCAAATTGTGACATCATCTGCAAATGTTAAGAAATTCGACTGCAGTGCACTGCCAAGATCGTTAATGTATCTTGGGAATAAACGTGACCCTAGTACCGATCCTCCGGGCAAGCCAAGCTGGACGACAATTTAATCGGAAATGGAGCTGTGGACTCTCACATTCGGCTAACGTTGAGCGAGGAAGTCGCCGATCCACCCGAGGATAGGTTCACCAATTACATAGCGTCGAAGCTTGTGCAGGAGAATTCGTTGCTTCAAAAGATCGAACGCTTTAGAGGAGCCCAGATGGACAACATCGACTCCCACTCTGGCATCGGCTGACTCTGTCCAGCTTGCTCGGGCTAGCATAAAGTTTGTAGTGCAGGATCGATTTCAGCGGAATCAGTATTGCTGTGACCCTAGGATGTTGTTGCTCTTAAAATATCCCATAAGCGCCTCTGCAATTATACGTTCCACTACTTTGGATAAAACTGGGGGAGAGTGATTGGACAGTAGTTCGAGGGCTCCGAACGCTTGACACTTTCATAAATAGGAGTGACTAGTCCATGTTTCCACATTGTCGGAACCAGCATTTCGCCGAGACAACGTTGAAAGAACCGAGTTAATGGTTCTGCAAGATTCATGGCCACTGTCCTCAATGCCTTCGGTTTGTTGTCCTCCGAGCAAGGTGAGCTGTGCACGCGCAATGACGTTAGCGTTTTCATCACGTTGGCTGCCGTGACCAATAAGTGTTTTAACCCTGGTGGCGATGAAAACTGTGTCAAAAGTGGATGAAATGATGATTCACTCCGGAAGTTATGGATAAAGCGTTGGCGCAGCAAGTTGGCTACATCTTGTGCGGTTTGCGCACGACCATCTTTTTGCACGTAAAACCGGGATCCCGCGCTGCACTCTGTGGAGTTTTTTACGTGTTTATACAGCAAGTTGGGATTTGTACTGAATTTCGCCGCTAAGTTCCGTTAGTGCTGGAGTTTGTCTTCGCGGATCAACTTGATGCAGTGGTTTCGTTAAATTGTGTAAGCACCACAGGTCAGGTTACTTGGACAGACTTTGTAAGCGCACCAGGCTGAATACCTTAAGGCCTTGCATTTTATACTACTGCTCCTCAGGAACGAATTCATTTGCTTCGGGCGAAGGACCTTGCTTTCTGACGTATTTGGCACTAGCTCAGTGCATTGGGTAACGAACAACATCCGGGCGACGTCGGGCGGCTTCTCAGTCTTAAGGGACAGTCGGTTATTTGAACGAGCCTGGACAGGATATCGTAATGTGTAACGACATGGTTTTCTCTGTTGTGCTCACTGATGTACTCCAAGTAACAGATGTAACGGAAGAGCAACATAGCGTAATCGCTGCGGCCAAGTGGTGCATCTATGGTCACAGTGTCGACCATTAGTGCCCTGTTGGGGAGCGCACGTTCCAAAACCGTGGATGTGTCACGCGTTCGGAATCGCGTGGGAGAAGTGCCATGGTTGTACAGAGGTACGTCGACGATTATCTCTTGCAATTCCGCCTTGAATTGTTCGCATTGCGATGCTGGAACTTTGATTGCGTGCATGTTGAAGCCCCCGACAAGACGTACTGTATGGTCGTGCCAGGAGTGGTTTCATCGCAGAAGCTAGTCAATGCTCCATTTCCAAGGCGGACAATGGAGGGCGGTATACTATTGCTAGTAAACACACATCACCACGTATTAAGTGTACAAGACACCAAAGAGAATCGTCGACTTTCCTTTCTATGTCCTCAATGATATCAACTTGCAGGTCGGATCGATAACACAGGAGCACTCCCCCTCCTCTGCCAGGTCGATCGTTTCGTATGGAAGTCACGCCGGATAGTACAATCTCAGCGAGCGTGATCTCCGTGTTCAGCCATGTTTCGGTGACTATAACTAGGTCCCAAGGCGTGGACACCTGACAAATACGAAGTTCGGTTAGCTTGCTGAGAAGACCTTGTGCATTGTTATACAAGCAGGTGAGGGCATCAGTGGTCAGAAGCGTGTTTGTGTAGTCTTGTTTCCGCTGAGGTGCTATGCCGACTCTTGCGGGGTCGCCTGCCGTTTGCTTTTTGTAGCATCGATGACGCAGGCCCTAGGGTTAGTTGAGGTTGTTGTATAGAGCTCTCAGTGCTAACAATTGGGTGACCATCTTGTCATCCTTCAGCTGTCGGTGTGTTTTGGCATTGTCTCCGTTCTGACCTACACGGTGACAGAATTGTATTGGTAACTTGCTTGCTCAATGTTACATTGTCTATCTGTGGCCCGGTGCCTATTGCCTTTATACCTATTCAGGATGGTAGCATGTTAGGCTTTTTTGCCACATTTTGATCACATGTTCTGTCATCAGTTCGGAGTGCAATGATGCTTTCATCACTCGGAGACCACACCGTTTATATTTGGGTGATAGTGGTAACCTTGATGTCGAATTCGCGATAACATTTTCGTGTGAGCGCACTTCACGAATAAAACGCCATTCATCCCACTCATGCGCTTTGGCCTCTAGCTCGCTTAATATCTGGAGCACGGGGACACTGTGAACAAGGATAGATTTTGCATCTTGCTGTTTACGGAAGTCATCCGCATTTTGTTTGCTTTTCTGGCGTTCGCCCTAATGAACATCTGGAATTATTCAAACAGTGCATCTGGTGGTATGGAGTCGAGTGGCTGACAAGAGAACTGTCTCTGCATCTTTAACTGACTAAAATGTTACCAGGAGTAACCGAGTTTCACCGTAGTGTTCGGAGTTTGGGTGACGTAGGAGACACATCATACTGACTGGTTTAGCTTGAACCCCTATTAGTTGACACAGGGAGTCCACGGTATTTTGTAGTTTAGTATTGTATCTTTTATTGAGTTCGCCCCGGATTCAGTCACAATAGAGCATAAACAATGAGAAAATTATGTTAGTGTTTTATGTTCTCCTTTCTGAAGGGACCAGTGGCTGCTTTCTTCGGTTGGACAAAGGATGGGGTCTTGAGTCCCGTGGTGGTATTGGCAGTAGTAACTCGTTTGGCAGCTGGCGGGATTGCGATGGGAGGTGCCTCCGTCATATGGGTAGCAACAACGGACGCGTATGTTGTTGGCCCTTTAACAGTGTTCAGTGTGGCGGGTGATTCTGTAGCAGAATGTGTGGCGAACGCATCTTTATGAGCAGCCACTAGTGTCGGGGTGGCTAAATCTGGATGGTTACTCTTACACTGTTCTGAATTGGAGCTTGATATTGAGCATCGAGTTCGAGGCACTGATTTGTCTGGTTCATGTGGGACAGCTTTCACGGCTGCTGCCTGCTCTACAATCTTTGTCAGCCTATCGCACTTCTGCGCCAACACAGTTATACATCTGACGAGTGGAAGAGACGTACACTTAGTGCAGAACCAGAGAGAATCGGTCGTACTATTACCTGTTTTGAGCTGGCTGAGACTAAGGCGAGCACATGGAGAATGGATGTATTTTCGACAGTTTCTGCACTCTACTTTAAAGCGCACAAGTTTTACGCCGCTGTATACGCCACAAATAACCTTCATTTTGGAAGCTTTGGGGCCAGCTTTGCGTGCGCCAACAGTACGTACCATTGTGACTGTTAGATCTGCCGAAGCCGTTCGTTGCAACGTCTACACTGGTATCCTGTATCCGAACATCGTCGATCAAGCTGGTGGTCTGGCAGGCACCGGTTAGATAGCAGTAGAACAACTCCAAGATGGCAGACACAGACGGCAGTTGGGCCAATCAGTGAGCTCACCGACAGTAGCCGGAGAATATCCGCCAGCTTCATGCAGCTGGAAAAATACACCGAAAACAAAGTACCGGTGAAAAATGCACACAGAGACAACACCTATAACTTACTATTTCCAAAGCAAAAGTAGTATCCCCCACCGTAAAGCAAAAACCTCGGCGTCCTTGGGTACAGCCAATAAGAAATAGCTTGGAAAATCAAGGAGATCAGCATTACATTGCTGCAATATCCTAGATTTATAGATTACCAGCACCGTCAAGACTTGTGTCAAGTGCCATCTTGCGTACAGCTCAATGAGTTACAGAGTTGTCACAAACAGCGGAACCAGTTCATGCTACAGCTGAAAGGGAATTCTGTGTTGGACATCCCCCGAGAAATACAAACCAGACTTAATGAAATCAAAGCAACGGATGAAGATCGTTATCAAATGCTTCTGGGAATAAATACGCGTTCAACCGAATTGGGCAACAGTCTGGTGCAGCTCCAATTCAGTGACAGTGACGGCAAGCTCGCCCAAGTGGAATAGGATATGGAAACCGCAACACAGGAAGAACGAACAAAGAAAAATAGGGAGGATGTGGTGGTAGCTGGCGGGCGTATAAGGCCAGTTTCACACGCGCGCTCGCATTTGGAAGATAAACAGGTAGCCCAAGCTATCGTGGCCGTGGTGTGACTGCCTCAGTGCGTTCGATCAGGCGGTCGATCGGGTGAGCGAGTGAGTTTAAAAAAGCGCCAAGTGTACGCATCCTCAGAATTGAGAATAGAGTGCTTGTGTGCTGACCCCTTGTGTGTCTCCATTTGTCGTGACGTTGCTGGGGATCCCAGGCACGTAACACCAACCATCCCGTTTTGGTTATCCTTCCGATTCAGGAGTAGTCATTGAAGTCTGCGACCCATGTGGTTTGTTCCTTCGTTGGGTTTCACCCGCACTTCCACGCTCTAACTGGTCGTGTGCCGATAGAGCAAAATAGTGTTTACCCCATCCCATGTTTCACAAATCTTTCATGACGGCTGATTTATGCAGGCCTCAGCCTGATCCGTCATTCACAGAATTCAAGTATGGCACTTTTTGTTATTTACCAGCGAATCAGTAGCAGTATGCTTTCATGGGTACACTTTTTTAAATATCTTAGAAGCCGTAATCCGTCCTATCAAGAGATAAGCCCAGTTGAGTTCAACAGTAAAATAACGAAGAATAGAAGATTTGGGGAATCAAAAACTATAAGATTTCCAAGCTTTTGCTGCTAAGCCATGCACAAGTTGGTGGAAAATCATTTCGAGCGACGACCGTGCGATGATTTTAGCTTGAAAGGTGTAGTTCATTTCAAAACAGTGCACCAAAGGAGAAGAAGTCCGTTTGGTTATACGGGAGTGTGGTAATGGTGGGAATAAGATGGATTGTAACTACATACTATAGAGTTCATACACACAAATCATCCAGGGTCATCTTTTGTCGACGTTTTGACAAGATATTGGAAACAGTCAGGTGAACATTGATCATCCGTTTGAACTGCAGATAGGTAGAGCATTTTCTGATATTCGATGGAAGTTTATTCCATATCAACGCATACTTTACTGAGAAAAGGTTGAGCGTAGCTTAGCAAGAGACATTTGAATATGCAGTATGCGCTTGCTGTTTCTTTTTTCATAACACTTGGAAGTCTGAAACTCGAATTGTGGCTGAGCTGTAAAGCTTTAGCCGAATAATAACCGATGTAGAATGCACAGATTAAGTTTGTGTCTGCGCACCCCTAGCGGGTGCAGTTTTAGAGCCTCGACACGCTCACAATAAGTCATAATGTTAGGCATATTCAAGCCAAATGAAATTGGATGAACAATGCAGCCACCTAGGTAATCCACGGAATTGGGTTACTTTCTATTGTCAACTAACCCTAGAAACTTTTCTTCTCATACACTAATTATCTTCAGAACTTAACTGGACGTTGCTGCCAGCTTCCTGTCATGTTTACATTGACTGTGACACTTTGGAAGGTACCACAGTGATTCAATCTTACCAGAAGTAAATATAACCCGAATCCAAGGGAAACGGCCTTGCAGTGCGTACTTTATCCTAAGAACAACGAGAAAACACGTCTGTAAAACAAGATGGGTAGTTCATACAATCGGAAGGCAGCAATCGAACCACAAATGAGGTGGTGTGAGTTCAGAAAGTACAGAAACTAAAATCATAATGGACGTGTCTGCATGGCTATTGGCAAGTAGACCGGAAATGAGTCATCGGCGAGCACGACAACGCCATGCAGTGCGTGGTTAGTCACCGCAGATTGGTGACCAGCTGCCTGATACTAGGGTAACCGTGAAACCACTAGACCGTTTGTGAGACTGCCAGCAGGGGCTTTGTGACTTACTGCGTGCTAACTTCGATTGAAACCCGGCTTGGTTTTTCACGCCTTAGGAGAGTCACGCTACGAGTAACATGCAGGCATAGGTTGAACTTCGTCATGCACGAACGCGCAGACTCTTTACCAACAGCCATTGAGAACGACTCGTTAAGAAGAAAAGTACGCACTCACGCGCGTAGCCAACAAGTGCGCATCCATTGGGGCAACATGTGGCAGAATGCATCACACGAACGTTTTATAAAGCGATCCTGTCCGGTGTTTTGCACGCTAATCTTCAATCCTCAGCTTTTCAATTTCTACAGACATGATCAGTCCATCCGACAGTCCTTCCCCCGTAGTTAACTCTCTAAGGCACATAGAAAGCCGAATATTTGGTCGATTTGTACAGCCGTGCCTCTACTGATTTTTACGCCTCAGATAACCACCGGAAATCTTGGGTTATAAGATGAAATGATGCACCTGAAATGAGCGAACCGACTTGTGAAATCCGCCGTGTGCGTTTGAGGTTCTTGTGTCCTCGTCGCTTTCATTATTGTCACCTCCTAGTCAGCGGCACAAGTTTGCGTGCCTTTCAGTAAAGAAGCAGTCGTGTAGTGCGTTCCACGTGTGCAATGCAGGCATGCTTGCTGCCGTAAATGGAAGGATTGAGCGGTTCATTCCAGTGGGTTTTCATACCTCTATCCTACTTATCAGCGAAGCATTTTGTGAGCTTCTGAATCACATCAGGTGTGGATCAATTCAGATCTAAACCGTTCGTGAAGTGCAGTGATTGTTGGCGGGAAACACCCACTATCCATCTGACTAACCCTAATCCATCATACTTACCTAGCGTTAGATTCTTATACAAATACCCGATCGCACTGCGAATTTCCTCCAATTGCCATTGTGGCCTAATATCGCTGCAAGCCGCTTCGATTCCCGAACTCAGTGGTTTCCAATCAACATCAATTAGCCTATTGAATTACCACTGCTGACAAGACATCCACGAATAACTAGTTCTTTATCTGTGCACGCACTGTGATTAACAGGCGGGTTTTGGTACTGGTGGAGTCCGGCACAGAAGTAAATTAGACTAGCCCACTTTACACACCTAGCTGAGCAATAAACGTGCCGTCAGCGAAGTTTGTGTTACGAAAACATTTGGTAAACGTTTGCTCATTGTATTCGCAACGATGGTAGTTTCCTTTGATGAGGGTAACCTAGTAAGCCTAGAAAATCACACTTTGGAGGCATCAACTCGTGACATATAATTGTTGCATAAATGTAGCGTCGTTAGTTTTTCGATGGACAACAAATATTCACACCACATTGGTATGCTTGAAAGCGTGCAACCACACCCTCATCATGCATTCGTCTAGTAAAATCGATGACATCGATTTGCACCTACTAAAGACACGATAGCACTAGCTAGCACTGGTGAACTGTATAGCGGACTCGAAGTAAACCACGAGACTGTGATGCCCCAACAAGTTCGGTGGGATTCTACTGAGATCAGTGTATACTTTTACGTAATCCGCAACCAGACCCTTTTATTTTTCGTAATGAGCGAATCTAGGGAGCTCATTGACAGCAGATTTGCTCCACTCACTACGCAAAGCTAATGTGAATCCAAAGGGCAAAGTTGTGGAGCTCGTTCCTTTTGCTGGTATCAGCTAAGTACACGACGGTGGACGATATGAGGTACTAACTATCCCGGTTATTTAAAGTCAGAATGGTAGATTCCAATGTGTTACCGCCTGAATTGCTCCCCAGCTGCAATACTTTGTTTTGGAAGACGCTGAACGTGAAGAACAGGCATCTATAACTTTTAGCAATTCATACATTTTCTGATCTGGTGTTTAGATGAAACGAACATTTCCTGAATCATATGGCGGACATGCAGCTTGGTGCCATACGGAGGCAGCGAAGTTTGAGAGACCAACAACTCATCCAGGATGGTTAAAATTCACGTGTTCCAGACCTTCTTCATGAGCCAGGATGAACCGGACTAGGACACATTTCTGAACCATTATCTACTTGGTGAAGTACGACGGAGGCATCACATTGTAACCGAATAGCAGTTAATCAATTACAGTTATAGTAAGCCCGACGAGTTACAGGTTCAGACAGCAGAGAAAAAAGAACTTTTCATACGACTACCCTTCAAGGTAGACGCCGCTGCTGAGCTTGTAACTAGAAGCCTTTCAACAGCTGTCAAGTCAACTTTTCCAGCAGCCAAACTTAGGTGTACCTTTTCCACGGAGCTACTCATCCGTATTTCCAACAAACACAAGTTACCGACGCTGACCGCTTCTATGGTAATTTATCAGTTCAAGTGCGCTTGTGGCGCTACTTACATCGGTCGAACGGTGCGGCAACTGTCGAAACGCATTAAGGAAAACCTACCACGTTGGTTGCGTCGAGGCGGTACTGGAGCTATAACTAGCTCAGTTATGGCTCATCTGGTTGATAGTGGGCATGAGGTTGACCCAGTCAGTGCTTTTCGAATACTGTACAGGGTCCATCCACTCCAGTCGAAAGGTCTGCGCCTCCGCACCCTTGCTACTGCCGAGGTGATCAGCATTCGGTTGTACCAACCTTTTTGTGTGCACCAAAGAACCTGATCGAAGCTGTTCAGCTACCTTGACCAGCCAAAACGGATCCTTCGGACAGCAACTGCAATTGTGCAACGGTACCTCAGTCCTAGTTTGCTGTTTGTTACTGGTTCATGCCTTTGATCGACACGTGATCAATCTCATTTGAACTGATCATTAATCCCCTTGTGCTTGCCCATTGCGGTTTCACCCATAAGATTGTACAGGTCTGAAGATGAATCATCGAAAACAATTGTCCACCCTCGGTCTTCCGTTCTTGATAGAGTTATAGATATATAAGTGACTTTTCAAACCGTATGGCAATTTGTTAAGCAAATTTATATATCAATAGGAACCGACGGGCATTGTCGGCGTAAGTCTTTTTGTTGTGTCATGCTTGTAATTCAGAGCACGAATTTCGCGAGAGGACAAGCATACTT